>JAMBLF010000311.1:0-304811 GCA_030578115.1 Leucoptera coffeella | reverse complement strand
CAAATTTAGATGGAGCTATTTCACTTAATTTAGCTAGCTAATCGCTCTAGTATGGACAAATACAAAAGTGACCTCTATTATTGAGAAGATGCACGATTTATGCACGATTTCATGCATTCGATGTCACGCCATCTGTTTTTCCAATTTCGCTTCAAAAATAAGCGGAGTAAAATAAGAAGTTAGCACTTAGAGTACCCGCCACATACGGTGGCAGTAGCCAAACTTGGAACTAAATTTGACGTTTCCGCCATTGCGTGTTATTTTGTATGAAAAGTAAATTTAGTATTACCAGCGTTGTGTTTTTTGCCCACTCTTTGTAATTTTTATGTTTGTTAAGGGTGATTATAATAAATTGATTTCCGGAGTTTCTTGTTAGTTCTTCTCCAAGCTAGGGTCTCCGCTGATCTAACCTCGGTAAAAAATATGTAAAGACAATGCTCAGTGCCATGTTTGAAATAATAGTTTTAAGAGATTCGCGATTTATACTCATGATATAAGATATAAGGGTGTGTATAAGATTGATTGCAGCTGTGGGAAATCCTATGTCGAACAGACTAAACGGTCTATTGCGGACAGAGTGAAGGAACACATAATATATGTAATATATAATAAGAAGGATAAGTCCCGTTAATTATTAATCACGTTTGAAATAGTATAATAAACATATTTTGACTTTGATATATTAATTTGTTTTATTTGAGTTTATAGCTCTGCAACCAAAGATCGTTACAAATGAAACCTATAATGTTTCGAGCCGTATGGCACAGTGAGTGCTAGTTTTGGCGTGTTTACTGGTAACACTGAATTACGCGACTGTGGCGACGCCTCCAACTGCCACCGTATGTGGCGCGATCTCTACCAAAAAATTTGTATGGGATGGGGTATCTGTACTGTATAGTATTATATTATCTGTGCCCTGGCTCTATACCTTTTGTTTATTTAAGCTCAACATGGCAAAGATTGTCAGGTGGCTAAGCCGGTCTAACAAAATTGCCTTGAATTTATGCACATTTAGAAATATGGTCAGAATCCAAAAATATTTCTTTCAAACCAATGTTTAGTTTTCTAAGAATTTTACGTTGATTCTAAATGCTTTCATTCACAACTCATAAAAATGAAAACTAGTATAAAATAAGCAATGTTTGCTAATGAACTTTAAATGGAAGATAACAAGATAGGGTACTAATTTAATTACTAGCAATATTGAAGAGTAATTAGCAAATGCATTATAATCATTATTAAACAGAAGCAGTGCTGATCTGGGTACAACAGAGTACAATAGAGTAGCTAGCTGTCTTCTAGTTATAAGCAAGTAAGTTTCCAGCAAGTCATAAGAGGCAATTAAGAGGTAACAGACTTTAGCTTCACAGTGGCTACATACATACACATCACGCCTGACTCCCTGTAGAGGGGTAGGCAGAGATCACGGATCCCTATTTGTCGCGATCCTGATAGACCACTTTCGCTTCATTGACATTCATACATCTTCTCATACACTCTCGGCGGTTATAGGTACTCCTAACGTCACCTTTTTTTTCAGTATAGCGTCTATCTGACTGTTATATGTCTTATTAGGCTGGCTCCTCCGTACCCGCCGTTCCACTTCATTCATATATATTCCTTTTGTCAATCTGCTATCATTCATCCGCATAACATGTCCAAACCATCGAAGCATGCTCTTTTCAATCTTAGTCACTACATCTTCTTTCAAACCGCAACCTTCCCTTATCACACTATTTTTAATTCTATCATTCAATGTCACTCCTAACATGCTTCTCAGTGATCGCATTTTGACAGCATTGATTCTACTGTCATGCTTCTGTTGTCATACCCAACTTTCACTACCATAAGTCAATGTTGGAACCAACACAGCCCTATGAATAGCCAAACGTGCTGATTGAGAAATCAACTGGCTACCTATAACACTATACATGGCCCCATTGATCTTATTACCTGCACACATTCTACGTTCAATATCTCCTACAATCATAAATATAACTAAATTTCTATCTTCTACAGGCTATACAGCTAACAGGCCATTTTAGGATATTTTATTCCCTCCATCATAGTTATGGGATTATGGCAATGATCATTTTAATAGATGTAACTGTGACTGAACTGATTCCCAAATTGTTTGATATTGACCCCTCAGGGTTGATGTCAGATTCCTAGGGGTAGACATAAACAAATGGAATGGGTTGAAATTAACAACAATTCTTAATTAACAGTGAGGAATCCTGCCTATCCCACACGATAAGTAATAGCCAGTGCCTATATACAGTGATATGGTTCACTACCCATCATGTTGGGAGCTTTTTAGCTAGTGAAACACCGGCTTCAAGTGACCCATAACTAGGATACTTTTGAAATTTTGAAGATGAGTGTTCATTTCCCTGACTACACCGCCATAATGAAAAAGGGTGTGTGTAACACAAGTTTTGAAGCATATTGTTGTTGTCACACTATATTGTTTACACACTAAGATTAAATAATATTTTTGTAGCAGCTGTTTTAAGTGAGTGGATCATAATTATGGACAAAGGTGTTGATCTTCAAAATAGGTATTTTGGCCACGGGGGTTAGAGCTAATAGTTCATTTTGGGAAGGGGGTCACTGGTCCAAAATAATTTGGTGATTTATGCTATGAAATGACAAGACAAATTAAGACACACACTTTCATAACCTTTGCAGTGTTGTCAGAAATTTGCGTGACATTTTCACAATTAAGGTATTCATTTCCTATTGTCAGGATCAGGATAACTGGGGATCCGTGACCTCTGCCTAGACTTCTACAGAGAATCAGGTGTGATTTGTATGTATGTATGTACATAGATAATCAGAAAACCTAGTTTGCATTGATATATGCTGTACTCACTCACTGATATAGAGTCAAACCCAGAACAACTGGCTAACCTTAAATTTTAAATATAATAACAATGTATGCACTTTGATAACATCCTTTCACAGAGTACTGACTAACTATCTGGTGAAAAGTAGGCAATATCAATAATAAATCAATGTACAATAGGCAAGATATATTCAAGCTATAGAAGCCTCTAACATAAAGCTAAATAGGATTTTGCAGATACAATACAGTAAACCTATGGTATAAATCAAGTTATGAACTTTGATGATTTTATTATGAATTTACTTACTGTCTATTACCGGGACTAAGGTTTTCAATAAAAATATAACTGTTTAAAAAGCATTTGTGTGCAGGGTTGTAGTAACATAGTTCAGAAAAAGAAGGTATAAAGTAATGATATTCACTTACCTTCCCTTGAATAACTGAAGCCGTGACGCTTAATCACTTCCATTTCAACTTGTACTACCATAGGAAAGACGATTTGCATCATCTTCAGCATTTCATTTCCGGCCGCCTCCTTAGCATCATCGAGTTTTCCTGAATATTCCGGCGAGTCCAAAGCTTCAATTACTTCTAAGAGAATGCGTCTAATCTGCTCAACGGAGCCGGTTTGAGAGGCCATTACGGCAATAAATACTCATTTAGAAGGCTGCACAATAAAATTATTTAATCAGACACTCCATTCTAATCGCACAGCAAAAATCTTGAACTAAAACATGTGTACCATACCCGTTTTAACTACTTCTGAATAACACTATCGTCTATAGATTGTAGTTGATCGATCTATGAGCATTAATCAGATAATGCTAATTAGTACGCGTCATAAAACTGCAGCAAAATTAATGTGATAAAATGATAATATTTATGAATTATTGGTAGAGATCCCGCCACATAAGGTGGCAGTTGGAGGCGTCGCCACAGTCGCGTAATTCAGTGTTACCAGCAAACACGCCAAAACTAGCACTCACTGTGCCATACGGCTCGATACATTATAGGTTTCATTTGTAACGGTCTTTGGTTGCAGAGCTATAAACTCAAATAAAACAAATTAATATATCAAAGTCAAAATATGTTTATTAAACTATTTCAAACATGATTAATAATTAACGGGACTTATCCTTCTTATTATATATTACATATATTATGTGTTCCTTCATTCTGTCCGCAATAGACCGTTTAGTGTGTTCGACGTAGGATTTCCCACAGCTGCAATCAATCTTATACACACCCTTATATCTTATATCATGAGTATAAATCGCGAATCTCTTAAAACTATTATTTCAAACATGGCACTGAGCATTGTCTTTACATATTTTTTACCGAGGTTAGATCAGCGGAGACCCTAGCTTGGAGAAGAACTAACAAGAAACTCCGGAAATCAATTTATTATAATCACCCTTAACAAACATAAAAATTACAAAGAGTGGGCAAAAAACACAACGCTGGTAATACTAAATTTACCTTTCATACAAAATAACACGCAATGGCGGTAACGTCAAATTTAGTTCCAAGTTTGGCTACTGCCACCTTATGTGGCGGGATCTCTACTTGGTATCCAATGCCATAGAGATCCCGCCACATAAGGTGGCAGTAGCCAAACTTGGAACTAAATTTGACGTTACCGCCATTGCGTGTTATTTTGTATGAAAGGTAAATTTAGTATTACCAGCGTTGTGTTTTTTGCCCACTCTTTGTAATTTTTTGTTTGTTAAGGGTGATTATAATAAATTGATTTCCGGAGTTTCTTGTTAGTTCTTCTCCAAGCTAGGGTCTCCGCTGATCTAACCTCGGTAAAAAATATGTAAAGACAATGCTCAGTGCCATGTTTGAAATAATAGTTTTAAGAGATTCGCGATTTATACTCATGATATAAGATATAAGGGTGTGTATAAGATTGATTGCAGCTGTGGGAAATCCTACGTCGAACACACTAAACGGTCTATTGCGGACAGAGTGAAGGAACACATAATATATGTAATATATAATAAGAAGGATAAGTCCCGTTAATTATTAATCATGTTTGAAATAGTTTAATAAACATATTTTGACTTTGATATATTAATTTGTTTTATTTGAGTTTATAGCTCTGCAACCAAAGACCGTTACAAATGAAACCTATAATGTATCGAGCCGTATGGCACAGTGAGTGCTAGTTTTGGCGTGTTTACTGGTAACACTGAATTACGCGACTGTGGCGACGCCCCCAACTGCCAATTTATATGGCGGGATCTCTAAATATGAATCTTAGAGTACCCGCCACATAAGGTGGCAGTTGGAGGCGTCGCCACAGTCGCGTAATCCAGTGTTGCCAGTAAACACGCCAAAACTAGCACTCACTGTGCCGTACGGCTCGATACATTATATTGAGGTTTCATTTGTAACGATCTTTGGTTGCAGAGCTATAAACTCAAATAAAACAAATTAATATACCAAAGTCAAAAGTCAAAATATTTTTATTCAAAATAGGCCCTATCATAAGCTCTCTTTGAAAGTTATTTTATGATCTAAGTACAAATTAAAAAAACTATATATTGACAAAAGGAATATATATGAGTGAAGTGGAAGGGCGGTTACGTAGGGGCCGGCCTAATAAGACATATATGTAACAGTCAGATAGACGCTACTCGTATATTGAAAAAAGGAGTACCTATAACCGCCGAAAGTGTATTAGAGAATGTATGAATGTCAATGAAGCGAAAGTGGTCTGTCAGGATCGGGACAAATGGGGATCCGTGATCTCTGCCTACCCCTCTACAGGAAATCAGGCGTGATGTGTATGTATGTATGTAAAAAAACTATTTCAAACATGGCACTGAGCATTGTCTTTACATATTTTTACCGAGGTTAGTTCACCAACCATTTCGGCTGCTCAAGATGCCACGTCATGAAGACCACGACCGCTCTGATAAGAGCGTAACGATTGAGAAGAAGAAGTTCAGCGGAGACCCTTGGAGAAGAACTAACAAGAAACTCCAGAAATCAATTTATTATAATCACCCTTAACAAACATAAAAATTACAAAGAGTGGGCAAAAAACACAACGCTGGTAATACTAAATTTACCTTTCATACAAAATAACACGCAATGGCGGAAACGTCGAATTTAGTTCCAAGTTTGGCTACTGCCACCTTATGTGGCGGGTACTCTACTACTACACTTATAGAGTACCCGCCACATAAGGTGGCAGTTGGAGGCGTCGCCACAGTCGCGTAATCCAGTGTTGCCAGTAAACACGCCAAAACTAGCACTCACTGTGCCATACGGCTCGATACATTATATTGAGGTTTCATTTGTAACGATCTTTGGTTGCAGAGCTATAAACTCAAATAAAACAAATTAATATACCAAAGTCAAAAGTCAAAATATTTTTATTCAAAATAGGCCCTATCATAAGCTCTCTTTGAAAGTTATTTTATGATCTAAGTACAAATTAAAAAAACTATATATAGACAAAAGGAATATATATGAGTGAAGTGGAAGGGCGGTTACGTAGGGGCCGGCCTAATAAGACATATATGTAACAGTCAGATAGACGCTATATTGAAAAAAGGTGACGTTAGGAGTACCTATAACCGCCGAGAGTATATTAGAGAATGTATGAATGTCAATGAAGCGAAAGTGGTCTGTCAGGATCGGGACAAATGGGGATCCGTGATCTCTGCCTACCCCTCTACAGGGAATCAGGCGTGATGTGTATGTATGTATGTAAAAAAACTATTTCAAACATGGCACTGAGCATTGTCTTTACATATTTTTACCGAGGTTAGTTCACCAACCATTTCGGCTGCTCAAGATGCCACGTCATGAAGACCACGACCGCTCTAATAAGAGCGTAACGATTGAGAAGAAGAAGTTCAGCGGAGACCCTTGGAGAAGAACTAACAAGAAACTCCAGAAATCAATTTATTATAATCACCCTTAACAAACATAAAAATTACAAAGAGTGGGCAAAAAACACAACGCTGGTAATACTAAATTTACCTTTCATACAAAATAACACGCAATGGCGGAAACGTCAAATTTAGTTCCAAGTTTGGCTACTGCCACCTTATGTGGCGGTTACTCTAAACTGACAGCCTGAGCTGACAGCTGACTGAGTTTGCCTGACATACGAGAAGAGTGTTATAGTAAAATTTATCTCTTAGGAAAGGCAGAGGAAACTACGTCCATTCTTTTTTGATAAAATAATGTTACCCTAATTTCGTTCATATGAATTATTCTTATAAGCTAATACCACAAGAAAATTTTAACTATTATAAACTTCTTTGTTTGTAGGTCTTTAAGAGCAATCCCAATATGATTAATACATGGAAATACATATTTCACCATCAGAATCACCGAATCTTCTAGCAAACGTAGCTCTAATTGTAGATCTTATAAATTCAAATGGTCACTTAACCGCTGGCTGTCCTGCAAGTGTTCATGGTCGTGAATATTTATATTTGGCTATTGATTAGAAAATGGTATTTACCTTTATAAGATGCCATCTACAAATAGAACTACAATAAAGTAAATGTTCACGACCATTAACATTAGCAGGATAGCAAATATTGAGTGTCCACCATTGACTGAGCATAGATAGTAATCATAGTAAATCAGTATGCAATGGTCTAATCTAGGTCATCCATCCAGGTACTATCTACGTCCGCATTGCTATAGAAGTTATATCTACTTCCTCCTCTGATATCATATTGAATCAATTACTGACATCCTTCAATCCCTCTCGAGGGACAGAACCACGGAAACGCATTTCCACAGTCCTTAGTATTATTATCTGGGCTGTGATAGCATTGATATGGAATATTAGTGTCAGGTCACTACCCCTTGCTCATACCTTGCCCCTTGACGCTTAGTCCATTGGTCGCCTTTAAAGCCATGAAGAAAGGGATATAGTGAGCTTCTAATTACTTCGGACTAGCACGCCACATCATATTAGATTTATACTTTTTCTACAGGATAAGAAACAAAACAATCCCGCCTTGTTTTATGTAACTTTTATTGAATTAATATTACATAGCTAGTTTGATGGTACAGTAAAATATTCCTTAAGCATACATTTAAATATCTAATTTTCAACCACTTCAATCGCAAGAGAAACACCATAGTCGGTCCATATCCACTTGTGTACAGTAAGGTATAAATAATAATAAAATCAATTTGATAATAGTCTGCCTGCTAAATAATACACTCAATAACCACGCATTCCATACACTGTAAGTAATCTGTCCATAAATTAACGCGCAGAATGAAAATGCCAGGTGACAGCCATACGTCAAACGACAGCCAGTCAAACGTCACACCTAAGAGCTAAATAAAAAAAGTTATTATAACAACTACAACGCGGTTCCGTAAACTATGTATTTATAAGCACTTCTATTTTTCCGCGACACAAAACGATCTTCCCATGCCCTGAGACAGTTTTTCTCCTTATTACATCAAAAGAAAATAGTAAAGTAAATTTGAGACTTAGTGTTGTGTATTTTGAAAATTGAGTACTGTTACATTTTGGAGCTTTATCAGTTTTTTTACAATCTGCTGCAGTTAGCCGTGTTTATCTTTAACCTGCTACACTCTTGAGTTAGTATACAACAGGATATATAGCTCTCTACACCAAAGTTATTTATATACTAACACAGGATAAAATAGTGTCTCTTGAGATTATTTCGCGACATTATGAACGACGGCAGAGGTGATATATGCCAAGGTTACACCATCGACTTGGAGGACCTCATGATGCTGCGTAACTTGAACGTCGAACAGAGAGCCAGGTTTGCAAGGTACGAAGCCAGGGTTGACACAGCGAGAGTCGAAAATAGTCCAGCTCCGGTTGCTGAGAACAACCCTACCTCCACACCTGACGTTTAGCAAGTGGTTAGAAGACTGACGTCTAATCAGCTGATCGTCAAGAACGAAGACCGAGCTGCGTCCATACTATCTCACTTTTGAATACAGTTGTTAGGTACTGTAAGATCGTGTGTTCGGAAATGCGTTATTTAGTACTTCAGAGATTTAATACAAGTAACTATTAGTGTAATTTCAGTATCTTGTTACATTTTAAACTATTTTGCCAAGTAAATATTTGAGGGTATTGTAAACGTCATTTCCGATAACACGAATCCACAGTAGCAATAGTACGTACCATTTATGCAATACATAAATACTTTATACGGATGAAAATAATATTATTTGTACTAAAATTCACTATAATGAACATCGAACTACTATGTAGGTACACAAAACACGTGTCTTTGAGACAGAAATACATAAAACAATAATATACTTCAACAGAACTTTCGGATTTAAGATTCACTGAAAAAACACGAATAATTATTGACCTTTTTTGAAATGGCATACCCGTGTGACAGAAATTTCTTTTAGTAAGTGTAAATAAACAAAAAAATCTCCCTAACATATTTTACACAACATGAATATTTGTTTCTGTAATTTTTATTGCACATTACTTTTATTAATACTTGATCTGTAACGTTCCTTATCTTCTAACATTATACCCTTGAGGCATAATTCATTTAAACGTAAATATTCGCAGATATATTGTCGGATAACCTCAAAATATTTCAATCATTGTATCAAGAACCAGATTTTATTTACTAATTTCATTACAATTATTACTATGTAACAAGAACTCCAAATTTTATTTAACAACCAATCTAAAGAATCACTTATAGAGAGTCTACTATTTTTTAAACCCTTGAAGGGTTAACAATTGTCACTACAGTTAAATTTTGAAGGACTGGTAAAAAATCTTGACATTTTATATGTACATACATTTATTTGAGCTAAACAAAATCAAAAAGTTCTGTTGAAATACATACAATGATTATTATATCTTAATATACATATATAGTTTAAATAGCCATATATTACCATACAAAAACGCGTAATTCCATAACAAAATATACATGTTACATATAGCATGACGTTCGAACTATTTATTGCAGAATGAATTGAATAACATATTTGTGTATAGATATTCGTTTTATACATCAAACCTCAATTATAATTTGGACAATTTTATTTTTGTTTTATTAGTCACATTTAGTACTGATATAGTAAGAAATTTATTTTTGAATATTTATGTGTTGTTACAGCACCATTATACAGAAAGTAACTTTGTTATACAACAAACTTCTTAAGATATAAGTAAAGAATTTCACTGGGATGTTATTATAACTTCAGCGCCCACACTGCACTCAAATCTATACACAATTAAGTTTTTACTTCACACATTAAATATAACCGTGTAGTTACACATATTATCATTTGTCTAAATAGATAGTTTATTTAGACAAATGATCATATGTAAAATTATTCACTGAAATGTTTTATACTCGTATACGTAATATACTTGTACTTATTTAAAATAACATTCAAACATTGATCTGCTGTCGTTACTGGGCTTCAGGTTTCCTTTAATACATCATTTTGAGATATATTCTGTCAAATATACTGAATTTTACATCGGAGTTTATTTGTATCAGTTTTGTAGAATCAAGACAATTTAAACTCGTAAAGTATAGTTTATTGAATATGATCATACCGATACTTTAGTTTTTATTCCAATTAAAGCTTCAATATTTTAGGTTTTCATTTCGTTTAAGGGCTGTTTACAATCACCGCAAAGTGTCGCAAAGTTAGTTAAAATTTCTAAAAAAAAGCATAAGCTTCGTTGTCACAATACAAACGTAAATTAATTCGAATTTGAACAGTATATATTTTGTCTGACTATATTAATACTTTAGGTTACATACTATATATATAAATGTATAATATATCTGAGTTTAGAGTACTAACTACAGACCATTACTTTTTGTATCTCATTTATTATACATATTATATTATTACTTACAACTACATATTTCAATGTGATAAATTTTATATAAGAACCGAAACGAAGTATCGAATAGACATGAAACACAGACATGAGTAAAACAATCGTTCACTATGTACAAATGGCATATTTATGTGTCTTTTAGTAGTTTGTCAATAAATTACATAACATATACCGAAACATACTCTTATAGACAATCAATATATAGGAAACTATACATCTAATACCTTACAGAAAAATAAATTTAATAACTTCTTTTATTGCAAATCACTAGTCACATAAGTATACCAAAACTTATTCCAATAACCGTACACGTAGTATCTCATTAGACAAATCGAAACACATTGTATGTAAAGCTTTAATCATAAAAAATCTAACTCCATGTTATCAGCACAAATTCAACACGTAAAGTCCGCTCTACACTACCGGCCAAGCGTTCAAATTCACTTCCTACCGTGTAGTAGCATCATAACTAAACCTAAGTGCTCAAAATTGCTAAACAAATATGGAGACCACAACATCCTCTTTAAATCTCAAAGAATGTAGCGTTGCCTGCGTGCAGCAGTGGACTGCGGCAGGCTGATGATGGATAGCTAGGGGTGGTGACGTCAGGAGACGCTGTCGCTCACTTTGTTCGGAAGCGGAGTGTTGTGTCGCCGCGGGTGCCGTCAATACGCGCGTCTCTCCTCCATTTCTTGCGCCTGAAAGTGGTGTAGTACTGCGATTAATACACTAATAACAAGAAGTCAAAGATCACATATACATTCACGTTCCGCAATCCCTATCCCTATAAGAGAAGTACGTACATACACAATAATGCCCGATTCCCTGTAGAAAAGTAGCCAGAGATCACAGATCCCCCATCTGGCCCGATTCTGACAAACCACTTTCGCTTCTTTGACACTCATACACGAAGTAAGTACGAACTTTACAGATATCATATTTTCCTAGGTTACTTTTAACAAAAAAATGCAGGTCGTAAAGGCATTGATATAGAATATTCGTGACGAATTGCTAATCCATCGCTCAAATGATTCCATTGCCCCTGGTCTTTTCTCCAACATTCATATAAACTACTACACTACTGGTTCGAATTCAAAAATTCTTTTTGTGTTAGATAGACCATTTATTGAGGAAGGCTTTAGGCATAACATCACCCTGCTACTAATAGGAGCGAAGAATATAATATAAAAATCAAATTATAATTACAGTGCCATCTATGTTTCATGTAATGAAAACTTCTGAAAAAATAAAAGTGTTGCAACTTATTTAATATTGCTTCTAAGTTATAAAGCTCCGCATACACGTACGTTCTGGTGCCTGGGGCGCTTGTGGTGCGGCTCGTCGGGCGCCTCCTCGATGACCAGCTCCCCTGCCAGGGCTTCCGGCTCCTCGCCCAGGCTCATGCTCACGCCCGCGTTGTATCCGCCCCTGGGACACAAAAGCAAACACTTAGTTTATATATATATATATATATATATATATATATATATATATATATATATAATTGTATATTATATATATGTCTATAGAAGCGAAGGTAGTAATTCTATGGACACCTCGAGCCCACGTGTTAACCAGATAGTCAGTACTCAATGTGACAGGTATAGGTTCGTAGGTGTGTGAATTATATGGTGAGGGAAAACATCGTGAGGAAACCTACCTGTTTGTCGAACAGATAATAGTTAGAGCTTGCAAATGGCGACATGGCTGACCACCTGTCACATTGAGTACTGACTATCTGGTTAACACGTGGGTTCGAGGTGTCCATAGAATTACTACCTTCGCAATTGCGGAGATGGACACCTGAACCTCTGACTACCCCGCAAGGGTTAATGGTCGTGAATGCGTTTGTTTTTGTTTTGTTTAATTTATATAAGAAAAGAAAGAAAGAAAACTAGTTTATCACTGCATATTGCAATTTACATTAGAACACAATGCAAACATTTAAATATAAACATATAATATCATTTTGTAGGACACTATTATACTAATTGAACTAGCTTCCTACTAAGTAAACTCCAGACTTGTGTACGGGGTACTAATCAACATATATTTTAGAAATATAAAAGTATTATAGATTGATAAATACATTTATATAATATATAATCAACGGCGAGACTGTAATGCAGAAAGGCAGTTACTCACGCGTAGTAGGGCGAGTGGGGGTTGACGATGACGTTGGAGGCGGGCACCTCTTCCTCCTTGATGGAGACCAGGCTGCCACCGGTCGCGCCCACCACGTACTTCTCTGAAAGCAGAAAATATTTATTATAATTAAGATAATTATTTGCATACATATATACATCCTATATCCAAGAGTGGAGACCGCGTCTCAGTAAACGTAGTGTGGGGCGCCCCCTGGCAAGGTGGGAAGACGACCTGCGCAGGTTGGCCGGCGTCGAATGGATGCGACCGGCCACTGACAGGGAGAACTGACGTCATTTGGGGGAGGCCTATGTCCAACAGTGGATTCAGACAGGCTGATGATGATGATGATACATTCACGACCTCTTATCACTTTCGAGGTGGATAGAACCTTGAAGATATAATCACCTAGGTTATTTTTTAGAATGAATATTGGAATTGTGATATCTTATGGAACATTGGTGACAGGTTGCTAGCCTATCGTCCAATAAATTTGATTCTTTTTTACGTTCCAGGATAGCACGGGATATTATAACTTGCATATTTATGTATAGAATTCAGCAGATTGGGTGACTATATATCTAGTCCATGTGCTATTGATTTCGGAGAGGGAAGCACGGTGAATAATAGCCTTTTCTCGGAATTGATTGGTAATAATCAGTATACAGCGGCATGGTTTATCACCTTTCAAATTGGATGCTGGTTATGAAGTACCAAGTAGGCGCTCAAAGATCATCACAATATTGTAACTATTGATGGTGGACACTCGACCAGCCCGCGGGAGATAAATAACTTTTGAATATGTACAAAAATTTAGAACTTATTTTTGCGTATACCTGCCTTTAGCTACTAAGTCACATTAACAATCTATTTACTAAGATCGGATGACTTTTGAAGAATGCTTTCGGTGTGTATGAGGAGTATGGAGATCCGTGAACATTGCCTATGGAGAAGATTAGATGTGCATGTATGAGAGTATAAATAGCTAAGCCCTTACCTTCCCGCTCGCCACCAGCCCCGTTAGTGACCACCGTGATCTGGTGGCCAGCCATCATGAGCGACCCTCCGGTGCTGTTCGAGCCACTGTAGCCCATACCGTGCCCTGAAAATAGACAGCTAGTTAAATGCCTTTCTTCGTTTTGGGGTCGCTGTTTGCTAGCTTATATGAAATTAAATTCGTTTTTATTCAATAAAAGGATCATAAATATCACTTATCGAAAGAAAAAAAAAATCTCATGAATTTGTGTGGGGTTATAGGTTTGTATATGGCTGTGCTAGCCTGGAAAGTAATCAAAACATCTGATTCTTCGGGTAATGGCTGAGAACCAGCAGTGCAGTCTAGTTGCTACTTCCATTGAAGAAAGGAACTTACTGAAGATTATTCATAAATACTGTACACTTCTTATCGCAGCGTATCTCTTCTGTAACAAAACTAGGTCCTAAGATAAATCGACTATCGATAAATCGACGTTATAAAATAAACAACTCTACTAACCGGGGGATCCGGGTGCGCTCTGGCTGACGCCGCTCCGCTGTGGGTACAGATACTGGTTCGCTTGGGGCTCGGACGCGCGCCCATTGTTGCCGCTGCTCAGCCGGTGCTGTTGCTGGAAACAAATATAGGAATTCAAATATCGTAACGAGATAATTAAATATATATATACATTCACGTGGTTCCCTTTCGGCGTGAAATTAACTTCGAATACACTATAATATACCTAGGGCACTTATTCACTAAATTTCCTTACGATGGTGATAGGTAGCCTGTGGCCCAATTTATTCAATTGACCTCTAGCCTCTTAGTCTCCTACGAAATGCCGGGAAGAACGGCAGCTAGTTAGTATTCTTTTAAGGTCCCATCTAGGACGGGAGGATAAGATAGTAAATAAAAAATAAACTCCAATGCTATCGTCGTCATATTATGGTTCGGTCATCGCAGTTGATCAATAGAATTAATTATTGAGATCAAAAAAAAAACTAGTATCATAATAATTGGAGGGTACTTCAAGTCGTGTATTGGATCAGAAATATAATATTTCTTCTTCTTATTTATTAGCAGGCTAATAAGTGATAGAGAATAATTTAAAGATAAACCATTATAACCCTGATGCAAACATTCAGGATAATTACAATTAAACTACATCTGCATCAGAGAAATAGGAAAAATAACAGCATGTCAAAATGACCTGTCACCAACATTCCACATTATTTATAGTCATACTTAAATCCTTAAGACACAATGTCTCCAAGATCCTATTCACCTCCTAAATCAACAATAGCCTATAATTACTAATACATACATGCTCTTGCTCCTCTGCAGTGAACAGATCAGGCGTTGGTTCTCTGGACAGCTCTTCTGGCGTGACCAGGCCGGACACGCCTACCTGCGATGGCGAGGTCGGCGCGCTCCTGTAATAACATACAACAATTACTATGTGAAAGAAATTAATATGTGCTAAGCAAATATTTGGATAATAATTGTCTAAACTACGGTCAAAAGACTCCGCAATTAAATAGTACGCAAAAATAAAGTATATTTTTGAACCTGATCTTAATGAATACAATTAATCTTTAACTATAATAATGAAACTATGAACTAAATTATGATATACACTTATGGAGTCAATAAAGTATAGAGAATTGAGTATTATTTGTTACAAAGGAATCCAATACTTGAATTAAACTACGTGAAATACATTCTAGAATTACTCGAAATAAAATATCATCTCAAATTAACATTTAATACTACCTACCAAACTTGCTTATTTATTATTTTTACCATTTATGTATACCAACCCAATATTTAATTTTTAAGTAATTAGTATACTAACAAAACTAGTACCTTAAAATAAAATGTATTTTGAAAACTAGTAACAAATTATAAGATAAACAAGCACCATCCATTCGACAGATTAGCTGGTAATATATGATAATACCTTGTATACTAAAAACCATTTAATATTTCAATACTACGAAACCATCTTACCAAAACATTAAATAGGGATCCTTATAAAGAAATAGTAAACTATTGACATGCTTAACGTATTTATTAGAATTAACATTTAATCAGAAACTGTCACAACTATCAAATAAATTCGGTATCGTTATGAGTCTTGATTGACCGCATCTAGAAAATTAGAAAAAGCTTTGGAAAATATTATTAGAAATAACTAGGTTCATTTTCTTTGAAAACAAGTGCTCATATAAGTTCTTATAGAAGCGTATCTTATACCCTATGTATGATTTTGAGACTCAAGAATGATTGATTTCAAATTGAAGATTGCGTTATTACTCAACTCTAAATCTTCATGATTAATAACTAACGGGACTTATCGCGTATGTTTTTATATAAAAAAGTTACCTTTATTAACCCGTTAGTTATTAATCGTGAGTATAAATCGCGAATCTCTTAAAACTAAAACCCTAAATCTTTATAATCTAAAAAGAAAATTGAACATGTATAAATAGTACCATGGTATCTTGTGGAGTAGTTAGTAAGTCTTCCTGTTTAGAATGTGTTTCCAAGGAACATTACATTATAGGAATTATAACAATGAGCCAGCAACCTGTTTCCAATATTCATATTGTAGTAACACGTAAAAATATTATATTAAGATCAATAAATATACGGATCCATCATTTCTATCTTGATATATTATATGTCAGTATCAATAGGCATGTTGACAACAAGTGAATTTCATTGAAATAATTTGTGTGTATATTATTACAAAATTCCTAATTCTAAAACTCTGATTCTTTTCATAATTAAAACCAAGATTAATATAATAATCGATAAAATAAAATCGCTAAATACGGCAATCCGCCATGACATGTTAAACGCCAATCAGAGCGCAAGACGTCAGGTTAGAGTTTTTTCTCTTTGTTTACATATATATTACTACACACTCGCTCGCTTTTTTAATTAATTACGCCGCTAATGTTTTATTAACTTAAATTTCTTTTGTGTAAATTGATTACGCTAAATTGAGTCATGGAACAAGGATTTACAAAAGCTTCAAGCGCAAATTTACCAAGAATCGACTTGATAATGCTAGAAGCGTTTCTGGCATCAAACAAAAACAGCAGAATTTAGAAATGTTAAAACTTCCATGTAAGTGTTGTGTATTAACCAGTTAATTAACTATTTAAACCATAAAAATAATTCGTTGAAAGCATAGCTATTGTACCTATTTCAGTATAACATTCAATATTATAACATATAACTATTTACAATATTATAAATATAATATATAACAATATAACATTGAAAATGAAATAAAATACCTTTTTAATAGCTCATTCATTGAGGATTTGATTTCAATAAGTAACAGTGAGTAAGAGAATCATATCCTCCAAAAATTTTGTAGGTAGATATATCAATGTTTACTTCTTCCCATAAAACTAACTTATAATGAATTTAGGCAACAAAATTCTACAAAATAAGAAAGGTGTAAAGTGTAAAATAAAGCTGTGCAGTGGGTAATAATCCTTCCAAATCACGTCTTGCAAGTTTAAGCCACTTCTTTCTTAATTTCTTATCGAAAGGAACGAAAATAAATAACTTCTCAGAAGTTTTTATGGACGTATTAGTATACAAAGGGACGGAACACCACTTATATGCTTTCGAAGTCATGTTTTAATGTAAAAACTAGTAAAATGTCCAAATTAAATATGAATCAGATAATGTTTACATACACCGAATGTTCCTTGTACTCTAAAGTGACGTATCCAAGCGACGCCATTACACTTTGACGCGTTTTGGTGCAAATTTTAAATTTATGAATCAAAAATCATTTTTTAAGTACTAAACCTTAATTTTCCGCAGAAATATTATGTTTATTATAATCCATATATATATCCAAATATTATAGAACAGTTTCTCAAAATTTGTCAACATGCCTATTATAACCGTTGAGAACGTGTTACTTATCTGTCAAAGCAATTACAATAAAACGTTGAAAAAATTTCATATTATTGATTCCCAATCATAGCTCAATCAATTCAATTTCTTCTACTGATCATATTTTGTTTAAACCTACCCTACATAACCTTGTAGAATATTATTAACATAGCTATCATACAGACATATCATCATCAGCCTGTCTGAATCCAGTTGGACATAGGCCTCCCCCAAATGACGCCACTACTCCCTGTCAGTGGCCATTCGCATCCATTCAATCCCGTATACCCGTACAAAGGATGAACAAGCAGCTCGAAGTTATGAAAACAATCAAAAGGCGAAAACTGTAATACCTAGGACACATCATGCGAAATACTAAATATGATCTGCTCCAACTAATCATTCAAGGTAAAAAAACGGCAAACGAAGACCTGGCCGACGAAAAACTTGGCTAAAAAACCTTCGGCAGTGGTTCAATATGAGCTCAAGATCACTGTTTCGTGCAGCAGTCAATAAAGTCCAGCTTGCCTTGATGATTGAAAACCTCAAGTAAAATCAAGCCATACGATTGGCCGACCCCCTATTCCTCCTATCCTATTGGGAGATGGCACCTGAAGAAGAATACCCGTATACAGACATATGCGTGCAACCAACCTGGAGGAAAGTCCGAAGGGCGCGCGGAACTGCACCCCGCGGGGACGACGCGGCCTGAACGCCAGCTCAATGAGCTTCGCCTCGCTCTGCGGGTCGATGCGCCAGAAGCTACCCTTGCCAGGCTCCTCTTGACTGCGGGGCACCTTTATGAAGTACCTGGAACAAGGGATAAATAATAAGTTACTTATATGGTCAGGCTAGGCTGGCTATGGCCATGACATAGGAGTAATGGGTCAAAAGGGGTAAGCGGTACCTAAAACAGGGAATAAATACCTTGAAACTCCGTTATATACTAATATAAAAATATATTCACAAAGACAACAAGACCAACCAAAAAAAAGGTCCATACATATCTGTGTTGCAGCTGACAATCAGTCGCAACATATTATGATAGTACCTGCCCCAACAAATAACCTCCTAATGATACAAATAATTGATTCGGCATAGCATCAAGCTTACCTTCATCGTATTGTAAAATATACATATAAAGTACAATACAGATTTTTTAACGTATATGCTGGGATTTCTTCTGTTCCAAACTCTTCGTTAACTCAAACCTACACCCCGAAAGGGTAAATTGTCATGAACAGTAGATACCGATGATATCTATTATGCGAACAAGGAATACTACTGTACAGAATACATCAACACTCACCGATTAAGCGACAAGTTATGCCTTATAGAATTCTGCCAGCCCTTGTCAGCGGTGCGGTAGTAAGGGTAGTTCTTGGTGATGTAGCTGTAAATGCCGGAGAGGGTAAGCTGCTTCTCGTTAGCAGAAGCCACAGCTTGGACGATCAGCTGGGCGTAGCTGTATGGGGGCTTGGCGTCGTCACGGCCCTCTCGCGGCTCGCGGCTGTAGCCCGTGTCCGTTGATGACGAGTTCTGGAATGATACAGGCTAATTAGTAAGAACTAAATGGAGAATATTATTTGTTTATTAAGGAAACAAAACAGATAAA
The DNA here is from genome assembly GCA_030578115.1 of Leucoptera coffeella. Lineage (NCBI taxonomy): Eukaryota > Metazoa > Arthropoda > Insecta > Lepidoptera > Lyonetiidae > Leucoptera > Leucoptera coffeella. Next base: position 285,433 of record JAMBLF010000311.1, on the reverse strand, counting down.
GATAAGTTTACATATACATCTTTTAATACCATTCTGGTTGGTTGGCGCTGTACCTAGGAGATATAATATCTGTACTTGTCTTTTTAGCTATTTGGGGGTCGTGATGTCATGTGAAATATTAATGGTTGCTAGCCCATCGCCCGATAGATTCCATTGACCACTAGTCTCTTAACCTCCTTCTAGGACATGCCGTTAATAACAGTTGCTAATTAGCATTCTGTTTACACCTCAGACTAGCACGGAACAATTATTAGTAAATAAAAGAATATAAATGCACTCTTAGTATAGTATTCATATATGACAATCCTATAGACGACATCTCATCAAAGGCTGACGTTAGAAGTATAACCGTCGAGTGTGTAAGACTATCAATGAAGTGAATATGGTTTGACAGGATCAGACTAGATGGGAATTCATGATCGTATAACCGCCGAGTGTGTAAGACTATCAATGAAATGAATACGGTTTGTCACAATCGGCACACACGGTGATGCGTGATCTCCCCACCCCTCTACAGGGAAACGGGCATAACGTATATGTGTATCTTTGAGTTATCATCATGTTTATATGCATCCTTAGTCCTTGAGTGACTTACCCCGGTGCCATTAGCATTGTTCCGATGGTCGGCGAGGGCCGCATACTGCGCCACTAGTCCCAGGTCCGCATGCCTCCGGCCGGAGGTACCCGCGCCTCGGGGAGACGTCGGGCAGCTATTTGCCGCGCTTATGGTGCCTGGAAAGCATAAGAAATGAATGAATAAATATGTAATCTATGGGACGGGACATTTTTGAATCAAATCAATCGAAACGAGAATTTTGTTTTTCTAGGTAACTTTACAATAAAAAATTCATTTTCAAAATTCCGCTAATATTAAGGTGAGGCAAAACACCGTAAAGACACCTACCAGTTCCCCGGTCAGGTAATAGTAAGTAGTTATAGCGACACGGCTAACCACCTGTCACAATGAGTACTGACTATCTGGTCAACACGTGGGTTCGAGGCGTCCATAGAATTACTACCTGCACAATTACGAGCACCCAAACCTCTGACTTCCCTGTAAGGGTTACTATAATGTATTCGCGTTAAGAAAATAGTGACGTCATGATAATCAGAGGTTAAACTGGCCAATGAGACGTGAGTAAATGAGAAAACAAGTCACATTGACCAATCGCAGACATTCGTTGTCACGTCTCATTGGTCAAATCATTTGGGTAATGATGACGTCACTATTTTCTTAACGCGAATACACTATAGTTATGAGACCGTTTGTAACAGTATATCTGCCTTTCTACCCACCTGTGGGCGAATGGGCGGGGCTACGGTCGCTCTCCATGGGTATGCTGATGCGGAGGGGCGGCAGAGGCGCGCTGCCCGCCCCGTGACCGCTTTCCTCGATCAGCGACTGGAACTCCAGACGGATGTTCGTGGATGGAAAGCGGAGGGTACATCTGGAATGGAATAACAGGTTTAATAGTGTCTAGGTACTGTCTGTCCTTTAAGGGATTAGGTGGATGATATTACACAATTGTATTTAGGTGCTTAAAAAAGGTAGGTAATAAATAGTTTGTCAATCAGATATGTTTTCGGTGTTCTTAAGAGATTAAGTGTACATATGTGAGTAGCTGCTCTTAATAGTTGATCGGTAAAATGGAATGTCTACGGCGATGGACTAGTTACCTGTCATCAATATTCTAACTTAATGTCATATCAAAGTTGATAGTTAAATAACTGTAAGCGAGGATATATTTGTTCTATGTAGCTCAGTCGTTATAATATTGACTCTAAATCAGTGGGTTCAAGATTCTAATCCCACCTGAGCAAGTACTAATAGCAACCTAACTTACTGATTTAGCATTTCACATTTTATGTTTGCGAGATTCCCTCCAACCTTAAAGCAATAAAATGACGTTCGTACATAAATACATTACTACCTACTACACTAGTAGTACTACTTCACTACTCGTACTACTCAGTATCGATTGTCGAATGCACGGCCACTGCACTCGTATTAATAATGCGTTGCGTAGTGTTATTGCGTTTCTTAGAACGACGATCGATGGCCCAACTGCATATAAACAATCGCTCACCAGAATTGAAGTAAGGGAAACCTAACTATTCCTCAGAACAGGTATAATTTATAAACAATCGCATCAGGACTTGTGTATACATACTCGATTCCCGATGGAGGCAGAGTTAAGAACTACGCTCTTCTTTGCTTTCCAGTCTGGTTTTTGATTATATATACTATATATGGATTTATCTATGTATAATAAATAAGTATATAATTCTTAAATACACGTTGACTAGTCTTAAATGAACTTACCAATGGGCTAGTTCAATTGGTGTAATAGTGTCTTAAATTAATAAAATTAATTATTATAGCAACTATCCGGAATTAACCTCGTAAGTATAAGTAAAATAATATTAAAATTAACAAACGCTTCACGACTTGTGCATACACACACCCTTGTTTATAGCGGCAGGGTAAGTCAGAGGCTTGAATGCCCGTCTCCAAAATTTCCAAGCCATGTTAGGTATGACCCACTCTAGGCCCACGTTTCACTAGATAGTATCCAACGCGATAGGTAGTGAATTGTATCGCCGTATAGGCCCTGGCTATTAGGATCCTAAAGGATAGGTAGGTTTACAGGGATACTTCAGTACATGTGATTGCGATTCGTTTTACCCAGTCAAATTTTGTGCTGACTCGTTAACCTTGGTTCAAGATTATAATAGAACGAAAAATCGACCATTGCAGCGATGGACAAGCTACCCTCTTAGTCCTCTTACAACCCAGCAAGGGTAAATGGTTGCAAAAGTGTCCGAGTTCTTTTATAGCTATGCTAAGGTCAAATTGTGAATTTGGTAAAGTAACGTGGTAGTAGTAAATTTTTGGTCCAAACAAACAACATACAGTAACAAATAGAAATGCATGTTTATAAGTTTAAAACTTTTTGTACGTACAACCAGGATTAGATTACTACATATCCCATAGTCCGATACGGAATACCTACTACAACATAAAACAGTCCTGACAACTCTGTCACGTTGGATATTGATTCTCAGACCAAAGACCATCTCAAAAACTCAATTATTCGTGGACATTCAACCTCTGCCTACCCCGAAAGGGTTCTAAAAAACAAAAAATCTACAAAAGCCCCATTCACCAAAGCACACATTTATAGCCTAGCTAATTTAGGTAATAGCCTGAGCGATGTACTAACTGATTCGTTTCACTTAGCAACTAAATAAGTCTGCAATGCGGAACATTCGGGTTCTTTATAGCCGTGTTTACCCATGTCTGGGACGTCAACAGAACGGTAACTATCTGTCTTTCTTAAACTGCTATTAAAAAGGAGTTTTACGTTACTCATGCCAAAGAGGTAATATCATTCCGAACTCTTTTCTATCCGGTAAAAGATTAAGTGACGCGAAAGAATATATAATAATAATAATGCTTTATTGAAACTCCACAATACATTAAATGACAAAATAGTACTGAAGAATAATTATACCATACAAAATCAATTAAGAAAAATGTTATACACGACTAATAATATAATATGTTTGGTCCATACTAATGTAAGACATTGATAGAAAATGAATAAGCTGCCTTTCCTCCTGGCATGCTATAAGTGATTAAGTCTTTAGAGTAATTTGGACTGTAGTTTTGGAAGGTGGGACAGTACATGCATTACCAACATCAATACCATCAGGACTCAGATAATTATTACGAGTATCTCTAAAAGAGACAGATATTTTCTTCAAGTTTCTGTCCATACGATATTATAGGGAAGGGATTAAATTATGTGAATATATGTATTATGTATGAAAACTACGTGAGGAAATCTACCCATTCTTCAGAATATGCAATAGTCAACTTATGACTGAGAGTTGGCTACTTGTTGGTTACTTTGAGTCAAATACCTAACTTTCCTATCTCATACACAATTTAATAAAACGCCACCCCACATAACTTTCAAAACTCAAAAGATAACAATCCATCAACATGTCATAGTGTGTTATCGCCCTTATTTTGTTAACAAATTCACATTTAGGGAGACAACCCTAAAAAGCTCAGTTTTACTACAAACGGTTTATGTTGTGTTTACAAAATGATAACTGGGGCCTTAGTCCACTAATGCATTTTGTAAAATAACAGTTCAGTATTAGATCTTTAACAGTGTGAAGTTGATAGTGGATTAGCAAAGGTGACAAATTTCGCCATTTCGAAGCGAAATTTGACACTTGCCGATTTTAATGGTGTTATTTGTGACACTTTTGCTAATCCACTACCAACTTCACACTATTACTGATCTGATATTGAACTACGTTTGTGCTAAAGCGCATTAGTGGACTAAGGCCCCTGAAACGATGATATACTAGACAAGTCCAGGAAGATTGTAAGTATAATTATAGCTAGTACATTGTTAGAGTGCTATGTACCTCTGTTGGGTAACAGTCGTGATCTGTATGTATATAGTGCTAACTAGCTGCCGTTCTTCCTAGCAAGTTGTAGGTGACTAATGGACTAAGAAATTTGCTAGTAACCCGTTACCCATGTTCGATATTAATGCTTTCATACTTATGCTAAAATTTACTAAGATATTACGTTTCCGAGGTTCTGTCCACCCCAAAACGGATTAAAAGATAATATATGAAACGATACAATAACTCTTTCACACAAAAGTTAACTGGGAAATGTTTATAAAATAATATAAAAAGGCGCGTGCTAAGCCATGGGTCGATTGTCTGTTGGGTGAGGGGATAGTAACCCTTCACTATTTCCTACATGAAGGGTCAAACCGTGGTTCAACCCTTTCACACAAGACAGACAATGTTTCCATCGTTCTGTCCACCCCGCACCGAAATAAATGTCAAAGTCAAATTATTACCGTTGTATGTGATGACGTGAAAATGAAATATTGGTGACTAGCCCATCACCAAATACATTACATTTACACCTAATTAGTTAGTATTTGTAAATAGCGACATGGCTTGCTACCTGTCACATTGAGTACTATCTGGTCAACTGTATCTGCCCGCTGATCTGTTCGAGATAGCCATAGAAATACTACCTCCGCAATTGCGGAGCTGGGTACCTGAACCTCTGACTACCCCGTATGGGTTTAATGATCGTGAACGCATTTGTCTTACACCTCGTGTGTAGAAAATTCATTCATATTATATCGAGAAATAAGACAGCTAGTTAACATTCTTTTACATCCCATCTAGCACCAACTAAAGCGGCGTTCACACTAAACTGAATCCGCCTTGACACGCATTCACGAATTGCAACAATTACATCGCCAGTATGCAGGTCATTGTATTATTCCGCCGTTTGTTTTCATGCTCTTGCAGGATTTTCCTTATATGAATCACTGGGCCAACGTGTTAGACTTTGCTAAATAAAATGGCGACTCACTGTTACCGATACGATTTTAGCGGAAAATGGCATTTCAATGTTTTTGATGTATTATAGTAATAGAACAGAAGAGCATGTATGATAAGGTTAATAGGTGTGAGTGAAACAAGAGAGATTTGTCAGGATCGTTACAGATGGTGTCGATAGTTTCTGTTAATCCCCTTAGGGACATAAAGGTGTGAATATACCTTAATAAATTTGAGTAAACCATTTGAGAAGGTAATGTGTAGTTTATTTTTAATAGAAATTCTAAGTCTTGAATATAAAATTATTGGTAAAATATTATTTTTTATTTATTATTTGCATATGGTTACAGTTACTTGTGACTGATAATTTAAATTGTAAATTACGGAAAGGAGAAACTTAATGTATTTATTACATTTCCTTTGCAATAAATAACATATTACTTTACCAAATAGAAAACATAACAGTACAGTAAAATCGGATAGGTCAGTGTGTGTCTATACTTATACTCTAATAACACAAACCAAAACAGGTTTGTAAACTACACATTTCATTTCCATATTTAACGAAATTCTTCGATGATTTGGACATTTTTAATACGGATGTATCAAGCAGACAGACGTCACCATGCTTAGGTTATTTACCAATATCACTAATCGTCAAAGTGGTACATAAACGGAAAGATACTAAATGTTTTTCACCTTTAGCCGGTGGTTGGGAACTATTATAACCGCCGAGTGTGTGTATGAGTGTTGATGAAGCGTAATTGGTCTCTCAGAATCGGGACAAATGGGGATCTGTGATCTCTGCCTACCCCTCTACAGTGAATCAGGCGTGTTGTGTATGTATGTATATACGAAAAGCTACCACTTAATATCACTGGTAACATACCATATCACCGGCCTGCTGATTATTGCCTATTCTGAATAGCCAGTTTTCCTCACGATGTTTGCCAGACACATTTGTATTAATATCTCGCCAAACAGTATTCACAATTTCTCAATGGATTACGCAAACGCGTCCAAAATAACAAATGAAATTTTTCCATGAATCTCCAGCGTACCGCGCGAAAACAAACGACAATCGCCCGTTCGTTTGTTTGTTGCTAGCTGGCACGTGGATTAATTGTTTGTTTGCTGCAAGTTGGAGTGACCTTACTGATTCCGGGAATTTAAAGGAAAATCGTCAAAGTAGGTTGATTTATTGCGAAATACAGCACTTTCGCCGTGAGGGGTAAGAACGTGAGGAAACCTATGTATTTATTTTTGTCCTGTGCTTGTCTGGTCGATCGTAGATGTCTACTAAGATAGTAACTATGGGTCATTGAAATTTAATGGGTTAAAGTATTCAGTCATGACATATATTAGTTATTTCGGTTCTTTCTCGACTAACTAGGGAGATATTTATTAAGTCAAATATTAGTACTGGAACAGGAGGGACACAAATAATATAGGTTATGGACTCACAAAGCGGGGATGCCGTTGACCATAAACAAATACGCAACCCGGTATAATCCTCAAGGGTGTACAAAACTACCACGAAATCCGGTATAATCCCTAGGGTAGACAGAATCTACTTACTATTTATTTCGGGGCACAAACATGCGTTATTTATTTATTGAAACATTTGAATGTCCGAGGCGACGCCAAAGGTCGTGTTTTGTTATTGTTTGCCGCGTGACGCGTTTATCTGTTTTACGATCGGCCGGGGGATCCGACCACTGTTTCTTGACCTTTCTTTCATAAAGCGATAAACTCACCGCGATAAGTCTCGTGTTATGCTGGACGTAAATAGAATGCTAACTGGCTGTTTCTCTTAGGTCAGTTGCAGGCTATGAAAATGTTTAATGTAATTATTATCACAATCCTGGTAGTCATACTAAAGGTAATCTAGAAGAGTTTGTTTTGAAGGTTCTGTCCAACCAGACGAAGATATAAGAAGAGGGTATAAACATGTATGTTTCTTGACCTTTCTTTCATGAAACAGATAAACTTACAACATTGATGAACAAACTGAAGCCGCAATTTAATAATATAAGTGCATGCATCCAACCACTTAGGAAAAACTTTAAATAGGAAACAGCTGTCTAAAAGTCAACGTCCGTGTTCCCACTAAAAAAACGATCAATCAAAGCCAACCCTATCAAATGGATACTTTCTTCAGCCCTTCAATTGTTTACGCTGCCTAGGATACAATTTTCGATACAATCCCCTAGAAATTAAACACTAAATTCCCTTGCGCTGTTTACGTAAACAAGAAGCTTTTACTTGATATCATTCTGTATCTTATGAAACCTAGAATAAAGTTCAATTTAGCTGAACATTTGGTATGAATATCGATCGATTTTCCGTCCTTCACCCGGCGCGACGGGCCGGCCTTTCCTATGCTATGCGACCGCGTCTAAAATGCCACGTCCCCAAATAAACCTTCTGGAATTACCACTTTCAATCTAGGTCGGTTTATAAGCAACCCGACTGTTTTAAATATTACACTGTCTGACGCAACCTAGCGAATTAAGTAGGCAATTTATTTCGCCGGGTGTTTTTGTAAACAAGCTGGCTTCCTGTCTCAATAACATTAATTCTAGGACTTTCCAGAATATTCTATTGCCTAGTTTAGAACATTTAGACTTAGTCTAAATTTGAAAGTTATAACTATGTTCAAATGACGAATGTAGATTGGAATTTATACGAACTAGGTATGCCAGTTATGAGTCAAATGTCTTCGAATTTTAACACTAGTTATTCATCTTTTTGAAACCTCGATTTCTGCGCGTAAGAGGCGACTAAGTTATTTGGGGGAAGACATTTCTGTTCATATTCGCTATGAATCTGTCACCAATATAACTAATTGTGTACTATATTCATTACTAACGCTCGATGTACCTACCTACCAAAATTTTCGATATTTTAGTCATTTTAAGGTTCAAAGTTCTGCGTTCTTTTCGTGGTATACGTTTACATTGAATACTGCTATGATGACATCATAATAGCGATTACGCTCACCACTATCACTCGTGGTACTAGTAAGTATTTAATATAATTTGTAAACAGATAGGTAACTGACGATTTCATAGTACTCCTTTATCTTTGTAAATATTTGTTAGAAATTATGTCATATAAAGATAAATGTACTATGTTGGGACAGTACAGTCATTATTTTGTTTACGAATATTGGTAACATGCATTGCTCATGAGCCAAGACTGTGTACTGGGTATTCCCAATAAAAGAATTGAATCACTCTAAATTTCAATAACTGTCCCGTATTAGTATGGGTCGTAAAAAGAATACTAACTCGATTAAGTTCTCTGTCGTCAAGTGACTAGGGGGTCAATGGAAACCTATGAGATATTATCATTATGTCTACGATATCCTGTCCACCCCAAAAAGTATTTAAAGACGTAAATAACGTATGTATATTAAATATCTACGCATTACCATTACAAATTTAGTTCAGTTAATTAGTTATTTCAGTAATTGTTAATAGTAATCATTCAAAGACCTAGCTCTAGTCTTAAAACATTCTAGGACGAACGGTAGCTAATTTCCATACACATACAACCTCATTACTAGTAAAACCCAAGCCACGCTTCAAAACAACAACGTACATACATTTGCGCCGTCATTTATTTATCATTGAAAAACAAATCACTGCACAAAAAGGCGCCACTATAAGTAGGTACGTTGCGACGTGCATTATCTATGTCGCGTCACCTCTATTTCTTAGTCCATAAGAGTTAGTTTCGCTCGCGTCCTAACAATAGACAGTCGAGAATAAACATGGCAAATGGGTCACGGGGTCATCGGTGCAGGTTTTGCTCGTGTTTACTATGCTTACTAGACTTGTATCGTAATACTCTACGACATAAAAAGCCAACTAGGTGCCTTTCATCCACGTAAGTCGTATACGACTATAGGATTAGCAATCGATGGAATTTATTATGCGATGGGCTAGCAATTTGTCACGAAAATTCTATATCAATGATGTATTTAACGTTTGAAGTGCTAAAAGTAAAAGAGGAGTGGAAAAAACAGAACCGGATGCGATCTTTGAGTTTCTATCCAACCCGAAAGGGATTTAAGGACGTGAATGTAAAATGTATTTAGGTACTAGATTTACACGAATCCACTAACCTATTTATGTTTGAAGCGAACGTGAGTGCAGAGCGCCATTCAAACTTTTTTATGACGACAAAATGCTATCAAAAATAAATTATTGTGAATAAAAAGTTTACAACCGGATATGTTTGATGTAATATTTTGACTCTCTATGAGGAACGAAAAATAAAAAGCATATTATAAATGGGTAATATATGAGTTTATTAGATTTTCAGAAAATCTTTGTTGAATTTATTTTTACTAAATAATTCACCAAACTGAGTTTTACACCCCGAGGCTCTGTTAACCCTTTCGTTAATTATCCTTAAGAAACATGTGTCGTAGTGAGCTACTTAGGAAAGATGGAATCTATTAGAATGGACAAGTAATCTGCTATACATATCTACCCTAAAATAATAATGCTAAAGGTGACCCCAATACTACTTATGCCTCCAATGTTCCGTCTGTAAGATGAACTTGAATATCTATCTATATGTAATAACATACCTACAATTATTTGTTACAAAAACACAAAGCCAAATTATGGAAAGCATTCAATCCTTTATCGGTTCTTACGGTACATTCTACTTTTCAAACAAAATACTATCTACTGCCTCTTTTTACAATATAACGAGCAGAATCACAACTAGTTACTTTCCATTCCAATCCCTTAGAAAACTAGTTTCCTTATATTCCCTAACAAAACCTTTCAATAGCGGATGCGGAACCAAAATCCAGACACGTCATAACAATACCTACAGTTTAATATCAACCTTAATCCACAATGTTAAGGTCGCAATTGGCTTGCAAGGCGCCCTGGGGGTGGGATGACGTCATTGCGTGTGAACGCCTCCTACAAGGTCAAATGTCTCCCGGGTAACACGCGTAACTTGGCTTGGCAAATATTCCTTTATTTCGGCTGTAAATATTATTTAGCTAATTTTAATGTTATATAGGTTAATAACTGGCAACACTTCAAAATACGGCTTACTAATGTCCTTCAATCTGTCAGAACCAAAGACACTAAACAATGGGGTGGTCAATGCTATTAATTGCAACCCTATCGTTTAATGGATTCTATTAAGACTGTTGATATATATGGAAGAGATAGGCAGTTAGTTAGTATTTTAGTTATGTCCCAGACTAACACTGAACTATAATGAGATTTGTCGCAAACATACAGCACATCTACAATCCTTAACTGAATAATCAAAGTTTTATGTATGCCTTTAAAAGGGGAACTGACAAATATAATTCACGACTCAATTGTTGTCTACTTAATTGTAGCGATATCTAGCACTACTACCGAAACCGTCGCCATATCCCATCACTATCAATGAACGGGCGGAAAGGAGCAAGACAATTGAGCATCGGCGTCCTCCGATGACGTCACGCGTTACTCATTTGTTATTCTGCTAACTAGTTGGTATGCAAGATATCCGAAACCTGCCTGCCTCATAAAAATGAATACAGCTATTTATAGCATCGAGCTTCACTAGAATGTTTATTTAGAGACATAAAATGGAATTATTTTTACGCTCACCTCAGTCTTACAAGGATATTTTAGTTTTTGTGGAATATTTAAATGTCTCATTGATACGTCTCGTGCTAGTCTGAGAAGTTTTATAACCAGTTATTTTGGCTCGGTATGTTGTAACTATGTGAATATAAATTATCGAATTTAATTTCAGTCTCTAGGCTTCAGACCTAATTTAGGCTTTGAGATGAAATGTACAATCATGTGCGATCATCATCTACCTACCATATCAATGGGTTATGTAGGTATAAAATTATTATAAACAAAATATTCCCTTAAAAAACACTCTTTAATTTCTTAGCAACATTATTATTTATATTCAATCGCCTCCCAAACTACATCAGAACTAAATTCAAATATACTCGTCATCACAAATCTATTAATGGTAATCGCCATTTTATTTACGTAGACAATGACGCCCGCGGCAGACAAACACGCAAATCACTTTATTCACCTACCTAAACATACATACATATACCTACGCACCTACATAGTTTAACGAACTGAACACGTGGTGACCGTTCATATCGGAAACAAGTACAAACGATACGAGATGAAACCTATCAAGTACCTACTTGTAGTGGGGATTTGCTATAATGTGTAATATAAGCTTATCTAGGACTTAAATAGTGTAACTCGTTGCTTTGATTCTCGACTTGGCAAAAGACACTATATTTTGTGGTTATTTGACCAATTTATAGGCGTAAAGAAACCGATTTAGGATTTTGGGTTCTGTTGTCCTATTCAGACATTACGGTTGTGTAAGATTAACAGCAACATGACCTATGGAATGTTACATTGGATGCTGACTGGTAAAAACTGGGTTACATACGATAATCTATACCAATTCTCTAACATAGTAATTTTCATTGAGTAGTTAGTCAATCTATCTGTGACTGATGTATACACGTGTATTACACACACATACACAGAATAGAATATAAGTATAAAAGAGTCCTTAGGTACAAACATCCAATATAATCGCATCCTAAGCGGAACTAGAAACAGCGTCCGCAGTTCCACGGATGGGCGGAAACGCTCATTTCTCGCTCAGTATTCGACTGGTAGGGAAGCGACATTTAGAAAACTATATCGATGTGTTCAAAGTTATTCGAGTAATATTATAACTACTTACAAACAATGCAAACAATGTAACATACTTCATGCAAAAGTTAATAATAACTTAAAATTGACGATATTGAGAGGTTATGAAGTAAGAACGCATGTTGCTTCTCCGAATTAGGTTTTAAGTCATATCACAGTTATACATTTCAAATAGTAATCAATAGTTTCAATAGACATAATTAAAAAGGAAGTTAAAAGTGCCTGTACCCAGTGAGTTTGTATGTGGCGGAATATGATATTGAAGGAAAAGTGGTTTATCTATCTACAGGAAATCGGGATCGAGATAATAATATACTAGAACTTAATTTCTACTACGGATAATAATATACTAGTACATAATTTCTAGTGCATAATTCCAAATTATCGACAATAAAAACTATCGATACATCCACCACTATCGTGAGGTCAGACAGACGCTCGGTCGCCAGCCCCGCTGTACCAAAGTGACATAATGGCATTAAACAGCCAAACCCAAGTCTCAGAACAGGTTTTCTAACAAAAATACTTTTGAAACATGATTCAGTTTACACTGCCGGATACATTTTATTTACATTACCTACGGTCTGTGCTAGTCAAGGACGTAAATAGAATGTAAACTAGCTGCCGATCTTCCCGAAATGTGAGAAATAACGAGGAAACTCGCATTGAAGGAAATCTATCATTTATTTATTTTAATTCCACATAAGTGTCATCTCGACATTTATAATCCAATAATTAAGAAAAGATGTTTCCAAGCTTCTATGTACCCCGGAAATAATAAAACGACCAACCCACATACATACATATAGAAATACATACATTAACGTAACATAGCGCCTGTTTACCGACGACAGAATAGGCAGAGATAACGGATCCATATTTCCTTCGATCGATACCTACGCATACACTTTCGCCGACTATACTTAATAAAACTGAGGATCCACAAAAAGCTATCTTTCGGCCCTTCATAAAACTACCCTAGGCTCTCTCGGCTCGTAAAACATTTACTGTTCACCCTCTTTAGAATTACAGTCGTTAAACATGCCACGATTCCGTGTTCACTTTATATTTGTTCACTTTGTATAATTTAGGCGGGACCTTGAAGCAGTCCCCTTGACAAATTCAAGTGTTCACGATACATATGGTAGACAGACTCACGCTATTGTCTTTCAAAGGTGTACAGGTAACTACTGTCACGCAATTGACTACCTCGTAAAGGGTGGTGGTCGTGAAGTGTGTATAAAAATTTGGACTTCCGTATATACAGGAAAAACTGCTGAAATTCATCGTTTATAATAATGAAAATAATAAAAGAAAATAACTAATATAAAAAAAAATGAAATGTATGAATGAATGAATGACACACGATTTTGTATCCCTTTAGGATAGACAGAACATCGAAACCATACTATCTCCTTCAACACTTCTTAATCACTAACCTAACCCAACAATACCAGCTACTAGCAGAAAAGAAAAGCAGATATTCACCTAATTTTACGTCCCAAACTAGCATTGTACGTTATCTATACACCTAGGCAATTAGGTTCCCACCCAGTATTCTAGATCCAGGCCACTTATTTCGGTTGCCGCCGAGACTGTCGTTTCGTATTTTTGGCAATGCACCCAGACACATGCCTAAAATGCCGCGACAATGACACTTAGGCACTAATTAAGACCTAGGATCTAGTATTTACAGTTTAAGTACTCATAAAATATGTCCTAGTACTAAAAGGGATATAAATTTTAGTACTTATACGTGTTCTGAATGTGTAAACAATATTATATAGCATATTACATACATACTATACACATCACTCCCTTTTCCTGTAGAAGTGTAAGCAGAGATATGGATCTCTACTGTTTTTAATCCTGTATAGTTACTGGTGTAGTTACATACTATGTATGCTTTATGAATAAATAACCCTAAAGGGTAGTCAGAGCCTTGAATGACCACCATATTTACTAAAGTCCATTTTTTATCATATAGACAGTACCCAATATGATTGGTAGTGTACCATTGTTATATAAAGTAATTGCCATATTGAATATGGTTGATCTTAGAAGTACCTATAACCGCTGAGTGTGTATGAGGAGGTGTAAAAGTGTCCATGAAAAGAAATTGGTTTGTCAGGATTTGGACAGATGAGGATCCGTGATCTATGCCTACCCCTCTACAGGGAATCATGCATGATGTGTATGTATGTATTAACCATTGTTAAATTCACTAGGAATTGAACCTGGTACCTTTAGTTCACAGACCTTTCACCATTTAAGCAATAACCCTTACATATTCATGCCATTCTTGTAATGTTAATAACACTTTGAAAACCAAGACATTAAAACATCTCTAAGGTAATGCCTACAAACAAAGAGATGAAAGTATATGAGTACATGTATGTATATCTTTATGTTAACTAGTTATTTTCGTTCACCCATCTTCATACATCACATTATTCACTCACACCATTTGCGACATATTATTGTAAACAAACAATAAATTATATTCACTCATTCATATTCAATCCAATACCATATTTACGTATTAAAAAATAAATTCCAAGCTGGTTAGGCCTTGAATATAATGTAACCAGCTGCTTTTTAGTTCAGATTATTGTAAAAACAGAACATGAATTATGGAGGTCATATTTAGTTCTTATTTGAGTAACATACTTAAATACAAACCACCTAAGTAGCTAAAAGTAGGAATCATACTATACTCTAAAGCTCTATTTAGCCCTTCTTTAATAATGAATTTGTTGTATGACAATATTTATTTACAACAGTATAACATACTTTATAGGCAAATATCTAATGTGTATTCTATAACATCAATTATTACTTTAAAATCTTAAACTAATCAGATAACTTGATCACGGCTTTAGCGAATATATTGTAATGCTAGTGATAGAATGATTTAACGTTCCATATGAACTCCATCATAACTCAAATATTATTGCTTAAAGTGACCAAGAAGATATATTGTCTCATAGATTTATAAATCATTAATATACATGTTTTTATTTACCATATACAAGTGTGTATTCCTACAAACACATGAATGAACAACAAATCCTCAAACCTCTTTAGCATACCAGTTTTCCTGTTCGCTATCTAAGTAGGTATCTCCAAAACAAGCATTTATCAAATGTCACCAAACTCTATCACGTTTATCGTTTCGCAAACATAACCCAATTTCTTGCACTTATCTAGTGAGACTGCAAATTCAAGACAAACACTGTTCCCGAAATAGAAATGTTGATAGGTGGTCTATTAATGCGTACAAAAACTAATCTATTGTTAAATACAATACGCATATGCCTAACCTTCAATTTTAGTCAATCTTCTAACTAACTTTCAGAATAAATATTGGGGTTGTGATGACATTAATACAATATAGATAACTATGTATTGCCAACTATTTGGGTAAACACACCATATTCTCTTACTTCCTCCTATGACATGTCACAATAAAAGATGTAAAAAATGTGACATAAATTTTATACATAATATATTCCTATACAAGTAATGCATGATACGAAAATGTACGCATCTTTCATTCAAATAAGGATTTCAGGGTCATTTCCCTACCAGAGTACTATTAAAATAAAAATATGTACTTTATGTAAAGCGCACAGGGTTACTAACAACACAAATGCATAATTTTTAGTTGACATATTAACTTTGTTCATCATAATAATTTTTACCTATGTCTACCCCAAGAAGGATTACAGTTAATATATAAACCAGTGCTTTCGTAGTAAACTCTTTACCTGCCAAAACCTCGTAACACCTCTCTCTCTCGTAAAATGTGTTACGTTATACAGAAAACGTAACACATTTTCTTCAATACATTACAGTTTTATGATCATGAAAGCTTTTTGCATTTTATGAGTGCATAAAAAAGCCCTTTCAGAGGGTTACATAGTACTCTGTATTTTAAAATACAATTTTAGACTGTATTGCACAAGGTGTTCTACAAAACCTTGCTAAACTTCTTGGTATAAAAGGTTAACTAGCTGACTTTAAGAGTTATTGGAAGGTAAGAGACTAGTGATCAATGGAATCTATTGAACATTTAGTTCGCTACCTATCACTGTTAGTCCTCATCAATAACAAAACATCTACTTATATTCCCTATCATTATCTATGGTTTGAGTGCAAGATTTGTGTCTAAGATTCTGTGCACTCCCAAAAGGATTTAAGTCATGAATATTGGTATCTTGATAGATAAGTACACTGTATAACTTAAAGAGTAAATTACAAAAACTCCCAGTCTTCTTTAGTTAACATTGTCAAGTGAAGATAGAATATTTAGGCTTGTTTTAAGGTTGCCATGACAACATGACATAGCATATCCTTATTGAACAAGAAATGTAAGTAAACTAGAGTATGCATGAGGTGTATGGATGACAATGAAGCAAAAGTGGTTTGCAAGAATCAAGATAAATGGAATATTCATTCATGGATATGTATCTATGCCTATCTTTCTGTTCGGAGATGGGGCTGTTATGATTGAATTGTTGTATTTTATAGTTGCATAGCTATGTTTTCCAGGTTTTATTAATTTAACTGTGAATTTGACTCCTATAATTTATATACAATTCAAAACTTCAAATTTTTATATTTTTCGTTACCAAGATGCTATGTATGATTACAAGCATTGAAATACTATAGTTAGTTCTACTATAAAAACTTTCAAAATGTTGACTTTCCTCTAATCTTAAGGACATTGAACAAAAAATCAAAGAGTTAAAAATATATAAAAACAAGGTTACTACAGACCACTGCATTGAATATTACATAACAATTATAATACCATACACAAAAGGACCTCTTTCCTTTTTTTGTATTCAGAGAAAGTAACAAAAAACAAAACCATAACAGATCTTCACTTTTTTTTCATCAACTTTTTATAACAAACATTTGTTTTGGTTTTCTATTGATTGTGTATGTTTATGAGACAGCATTGTTACTAAAATGAACCATAAAATGCATGCCAATCACCTGCTTTTACTACCTCAATACTCTTTTGCTATACACACATATATTCAAGCCTCTACTTCCCTAGCAGGATAGGCAGACTATTGATCACCACTTTACACAAACCTAAAATTTTTTTTGTTAACTCATGCCAATTCACCTTCTCATGCACACTCTTATATTCTTCACAAAACCTTTTCCTTGTATAAGAGACAGGCCATAAGGAGGTACACATGATGCATTATGATGACAAACAGTTGTTTTCAAGGCCCTATCCATCATAAAAGGAATAGATTGTATTAAGGTATCCTAAATATTTTGTTAGCTTGTAGGCAGCTAGGTTGATAACATAGAATACACGAGCATGTAAAAGAATTTATAGTATTTGTTGTTTACTTTAGAATTATTCTCTTATCAGGCATACTCAATGCTCTTGCATTGTTTACAATGGTACACTGTTTGCAACACGTTTCCAATAAGTTACATCACATTTCCTACATTGCACTGTGTACTGTATGATTGTACACATACTCATTTGTTTACAGTTTTGATGAAGCAAAAATACAAATTTTCTATGAACAAATTTTTATTAAGGGTTGTGGATTGTGCTCTTAGATTAAAATTAAATTGGGTTCATTGATTTCTATGAATGAATATATTTACAATAAAATATCAAAATAAAGTATATTAGTAAAGTCAATAGTATTTGTTTGATAATCATGAACTCTAAAGGTCCTTTCCATTGCTGGCAGCAACTCACTGGTTCTTTTGTAAAACAAGACATTTATTCTTGCTGGCACCAAGATCAGGAAAAGAGTTTACAGATGCAGCACATGGTAAAATGTTGAGGTTATACTGGCAGAATCATGACAACAACAGTGACTGATTTTGGCACTATATAAGATATCTTAAGATTTGTGTGGGTAGTTTTCACACTATTTATAACATTGGCATTATTAAATATTGGATTTAGAGTGTATTCAAATAATAAATATTTTCAAAAAATAACGTTCCGTTTTCTAAATGTCAATATAAGCACCTGTGTAAACAGTGTCAAATTGAAAACAATTGACCAATGAGAAATAATTGAATAGCACTGATAACAGGTGGGTAGGTGTAAACAAAAGAAGTTTGTTTACAAACAATAAGCACTTACCTCTTGGGTAGCAGCATGGGCGGCGATCCCTTGCGTTGGAAGACGCCGTCCACCAGCACGCCGTTCTTGCTGTTGCACGTTAGGTAGAACTCTGGGGGGTCATAGTGCACTTCGAGGTGCCGCCGCGAGATGAAGCTCGAGACGCCCATGTTGACGTCGACCTCCCCACGGCTGGAATTCCGGCCGATCACCACGCGCTTCTGTCGAATGAAATACTCAAAGTCCCGGCCATCGAGCCGCGCGATCGCCACTGGCGCCGGCTCCTGGGCCCACTGCACCTTCGACGGCGACGAGGGCGCTGACTTCAACGAGAGCAGCGCCCATGCGTCGCTCTCCGAGCTCCGCGAAAACTGGGCTTGGGACATCTCAACGGTGCATCACCACACTGCCGCGCCGGCCGCACGCTTTGCCAACACGTTCAGGTTACAGACCCACGCACATGCGCAAGTCTGTGACCCAACACCCGAGCGGTAAACAACAATTATATAAAACCACCACACCACCACGTGATACAAATGTATACATATAACTAGTCTTGCACAATGGATCGATACTCCGCTAGCTTTATGTGATCACAGTCTTCTAAGTTCAATAGTTTTCCGCGTTGCACAACGGACTTTTAACGGGAACACTTAAATTAGATAAAAGTAAACACGAGGCGAGAACGAAAATAACCAAAAACGTCAGTTCGGCATACGCAATTTTCTAAGTTCAGCACGCCATCTATCAAACAATGCAATAAAAAGGAAACACAAACATCACGTTCCGCGTGGTACGTTACAGATGCTACGTTTTTGTTAACATTTTAGGTTTTATTGAAAACTTGAGAAGAGGGTGGTAACGTTGATCCAGCACTTAATTAATAAAATAGTGTTAAAATTCTTTTTGACACAATTTTCATTCGCGTTATTAACAAAAAAATGCTTGATTGGAATATACAGAAGCCTGATAGAAATTAATAACTGTGTAATACGAAACGTAAATAGTGTTGTTCAATTCAATTTATTAAAGCATTCGATATGGTGTTATAAAATGTGTTAGTTGTGTTTTAGTATGGTTATATCAATCCCAGTTTTAATCTTATTTATTAGGGAATGAATATTGACTATGTTGTTCTCGGGTTAATATTATTTACAACTTAGGGCTATAAACTTTTATTGTACTTTTTATTTATGTCTGACGACCTCCGTGGCGCGATCGGCTAGTCGCCTGAACGCTATCGTGAGGTCCCGGGTTCGATTCCCGGTGGAGGCAGAGTTGAGAACTACGCTTTTCTTCTGCTTCCAGTCTAGTCGTTGATTATATTTGCTATATATGTATTTATCTATGACATAGATTATTATACATTGTATAATAAGTATATATTTCTTAAATATACGTTGACTAGTACCCTTCACACAAATCTTAAATGTACTTAGCAAGGGGCTGATTCAATTGGTATAATAATGTCCCACAATATTATACTATATGTTAATAAGCAGCATATTTTTATATGTACGATTAAATTTTAACTAATCCAAGGCTAACGTTCAGTTCAGTTCCAGCTGCGAAATTGTGTTCATTATAATATTGAAAGTGCGTTTAAGAATAAATAATCATTTTCTCTATAATCGCGGAAGTAAATATACCCCAATTTCGGACACCTGGGATAAAGTATATAGCTGATAATCAGAGGTAATGTAGTGTATAATAATGTAAATTATGTTATCCCAAACAAAATTTTAGCTAGAATAAACTTTAAGCTACTAAGACAATCATACGAATTACCGTCTTCTGCGTCGGTTCTTGATTAGTTCAAACAGTCGGCAACGAATTTGATAGCGAAGTAGGTATATTTATCTCATTAAGAGAGATTATATAGTTAATCTCCTTTGGCATACCACAGTTGCTAAAAATAATTAATAATGTTAAACTTTCATATCATTAAACTACACCATATTTAATTTCTTCAAAGTAAGGATATGTAATCTTTGCTGGTTACATATTTTTTACTTACCAATCAATGTCCCAATTTCAATCTAAAGATTTTTTATGACTATCCGATACGATATATTTTTTTAGAGTTACGTGTGTAGCGAATATTTTTTCCTATCCCATCACTTTGTACAGTAAGAGTGAGAGGGATACAACACAATTTAAATTCGGTATGTTTACAACATTTTTATTAATTTTTAGAGTTTGTTGTTCTACGCCGTTTTCGTTTTGTATGTTATCTTTACTTACAGACTACGATAAGGAAATATAAATCGAATCCTCGTTCACTAAACTAGATTTTTTAAAGTTAAATCTAAGTAGGTAAATTATTAATAATCTCTTGTCGAACATATAAACTATACCTACAATCCACCTATTCAATTATTTTATTAGGATTATTATGCTATCAAATTAAAAATCATTGTTTGAACAGGTGATTGTTTATCGTTTATAAATAACCATTGTGAACAAGTATGAGTTTTAACCTTTTTGTTCTGTTTGCATCATTGGTACTATGCCAATCAAAACTGAGTCCATAGTTCAATTTAATTTATTATACATTTACTCACGACTTTTCATTCCTTTTGGGGTGGACAGAACTTCATCTTTAGCAATGCTATGGGTATTATAATATCATAATTATGGATACAGAGCAAACTCAGTTGCTAGGCCATTCCCCCATAGATTCTATTTGCCCTTAGTAATTGATGATCATAATTGATTCCAGAAAGAAGGGCAACTAGTTTGATTTTTTTTCTTAGAGTAGGTTTTTTATAAATACATCCATTATCTGTGTTCTCTGCCTACTACTGTGTAGGAAAACAGCAACAATGTGGGTACATAATATATCCATCATATGTCTCTTTATCATCACCTTGTGATATAACTCTTTTGATTGATGGGAATTCTGTAGACAACAGAGCATCAGCATTAAATTCATTTCTTTTTCCTCTTAGATATCTTGAGTGTAACATCTTTTCATACTCATCAAGGATGTAAAATTAATGCAATTCTTCATATATTTTCTATGTGATATGATAAACAATAATCTGTATTGACATTTTACATAGGCATACATAGGTAGCCAAATCACTACATTGTATAAAACAAAGTCGCTTTTTCTGTCTCTATGTCCCTTTGTATGCTTAAATCTTTGAAACTACGCAACGGATTTTGATGCGGTTTTTTAATAGATAGAGTAATTAATTCAAGAGAAAGGTTTATATGTATAATAACATCCATTAAATAGCTAGAAGTGCGAAGCCGGAGCGGCTCGCTAGTAGTTAATAAAATAAAACACCATATTAAGTAAAACAATATATTATACCATAATTATGAACTAAAAATGCAATACAGACTAGAATAAAAAGACTAGTACAATACAGTTTAAACAACTGTGGTAAACACTCAGACAACCACTAAAGTTGCGTCCAAGGCTTACTAATTATTTGACAGTACATCACATACATACATATACATCACGCCTGTTTCCCTACAGAGGGATAGCCAGAGATAACCATTTCCCATTAGTCACAATCCTGAGAAAACACTTTCTTCATTGACATCCATACACCTCAGTCACAATTGGTGGTTATAGAACTTCTAATGTCACCCATTTTCATCATGTCATATTCTGATATATATGTATATAATTTAAATTTGTTCAATGACTCAGTGTAATAATACAAAACGATCTACAATTTTAAAATATTTGTCAGCTCTCCTCAACTTGGTCCTGTACTAGTTGGGGACATAAAAAGAATGCTAACTAGCTGCCATTCGTCCTAGCATGTCATAGGCAACTAAGGGACTACTGATAAATAGAATCTATTGGGCAATGGTCTAGCAACCTCTTACCAATATTCTATTGTTCCATATGACATCACAACACCAATATTCAGGCTAAAAAGTGACCTAGGAGATATTTTCTATCTCTGAGAGTCTGTCAATCTCAATAGGGATTAAAGGATGTACAAACAATATATGTATCTTCAACAGTTGTCTACACTGTGTCTTTAATACTAGTATAATAGTATAGTTAGTTTAATCATCCAATTGCGTCAAACTAGCAACGCCTCTATTAATCCAGTGCTTCTGTGGTCGATCCGACAGCAACGTTATGTACATAACAAAGTTACTTGAATGTCCTGTAGTAGCTAAGACCCCTTTTCTCTCACTAGTCTTGTAAATGGGGCAGAAGTATGACGGTGGGGGGTTAAAATTGGATATTAAGGCGGGTTGGAACCATATTATAGGGATAGTGTCAAATAGGATCTTTGGCTGCGATTCGTCCAGCATTCTTGTTTGTCTGTTCCATCTAGCACCTTCTAAGAATAGGCCCTGTGAACAGAAATTGTTTATTTGTAAAAAGGGTTAATATAATGTATTTAAATATCTGGTTGACTTAAACCTTGTTGTGCATGGATTTTAATAAAGATTTAACAACATATTTATTTATGTTCTGGAATATTTATATATTATTTATTTTAGTTCTATAATACATATTCAATAATAAATTACAAACAGTAGTCACTTTATGTTTTATTTCCATATTGCTATCAAAAATAGGTAACCTAAAGCAAGATAAAAATCATTTCTGTATATTTCCTGTAGCACGCAATATTTTTACCAGACTTACCCCCATAAACACACTGTGTTCATGGCCGTTTTTATTAAATATTTCTTCATCCTGATCAGAATGCATGTAAGGACAAGTAATCGCATTTTAATATGAGACAAATATGATAATATGTAGGCAAAATATTTATGTGTATGAGTGTCAATGAAGCAAAAGTGGTTTGTTAGGATCGGGACAGATGAGGATCCATGATCTCTGCCTACCCTTATACAAGGAAATAATAGGGGATTAGGATTTTGTCACGATATATTTGAGGGCAGTGTAGGAAAACAAGGTAATGTGAAGTAATATTTATAAATATTACTATATTCTTTGAAAACTTCTCAGGTTACCCAATTAATCACATCACATTAATCTATGTACTTAAAGAGAAAATGGCTGAGATATGTTATATGTATACACACTTTAACCATCAAGCATAAATGGTTTGGGTAGCGATAATGTACATAGACAATCAGAATACTCATAATATATACATTCACGTCCTTTAATTCTTTGCGGCTTGGACAGAACCTTGAAGAAATGAACACACCTTTTGGTTACTTATTAGCATGTATGTATTGTGGGCTTCTGATGTCATATGACATATTGGTGAAAGGTTGCCTTCTCAATCGGAATACGATATTTCTATTAGTAGATGCTCTATAACTGTATCCATAATCCCTGGGTAATTATTGTATAATTTGATTACCTACCGTGCAATACACTCCGTAAGCAGGCTCCACAGCAAAGTCCTTCTCTTGGTCTGTCACCTTAAACTCAAAATGGACCTGAAACAGACATATTTATCTCAAATCCTTTTGAGGACGGACATATCCTTTGATACATAATAGTATAAGAATGTTTATGTCATTTATTAGGAATGTTGATGACAAGTTGCTAAACAATCATTTAATAAATTCAACTATTACCTAGTTTCTTAGGTACTTTCTACAGCTAGGGATGGCGCAACTGGTTAGCATTTTATTTATGCTCTTGTGAGCAAAGAAATAAGACTTCGTAGAACTAAACAAATTTAATTACCTAAAGGCTTTTATATATCCGCGTCTTTTAATCCCTTTTGAAAGAGACGATAATATCTGCTAAATCAGCTTCGCCTGAACAGGATGTCATATGAAATATTAGTGAAAGCTTGCTAGCCTTTCACCCCAAAGATCCCTTTTACTCCTAGTCCCTAAGTCGCCTACGACATGCCGGGAAGAACGGCAGCTAGTTAGCCTTTTTACGTCCCAGCTAGCACGGGATGTTAGGATGCTTTTAGTTAGCTTCTGAGGTTTAGCGTGAAATAGTTAAATAAGTATCTCACTTGATCAATAGGGATGTTGTTTCTCCTGGAATAGTTCTGGAGCACACCAGTGAGGAACGATTGCGTGAAGTAGAACCCTGATAGCCAGTACACTATCGGTGGTCCTTTATCGATCCAATCTTGTAGGAATTTCAATCTGTAATCATAAGAGGATGATTCAAAGACTATGATTGAAATAATAGTTTCAAAATAATGTAGAAGTCGCAATAGAAATACATTTACAAAATGTTATGAATACAAGGTGAGGGAAAACATCGTGAGGAAACCTACTTATTCCCGAAATAGTACTACTAGTCAATGCTTGTAAAAGGCGGCACGGCTTACCACCTCAATTGAGTGCTGACTATCTAGTCAACATGTGGGTTCGAAGTGGCCATAGAATTAAACTTTGCAATTGCGGAGATGGACACTCGAACCCCAAAGGGTTAGTGGTCCTGAAAGTCTTCGTTATTTTGGCGAAATATTAGTCACGACATATAATTCCCTGTCACGTTAAAATTGTCAAATGTTAAAAGACGTTTTAAATTGTAAAAAATGCGTTACATGTACTCATTAGTTTTATTCATTTAATTTGATTTATTTTAATAATTAGTGTATATTAATGACATATTTTTTTATAAAAAATGTTTTTTTTGACTTTCAATAAGTGATTTTATGATCCTTATATTGAATAAAAAGATTTTCATTTCATTTATTAATTTTACAATATTGTGGAGACCAATTCGCTTACTGCTAGTCTTGTTTAAATCTCGTCATAATACTTTAGCCGTAATCCTGTTATTAACTCATATATACGTATTTATTTCCAGGTGCTAGTATGTCGGAGACACTATTAGACAATGCTTGGCGAGAAGAGGCCGAATCAGTCATAACCGACATTAAGAAACACGTCGAAGAAATCTCCATTTCATCTCTAGACAACAGTAATATAGGGGTTTATTTAAACCTTACTACGTTGGAAAAAGAGCCATTTTGCATTGAAATGTCGGCAGCCGGATTCAGGGTAGTCGGAAAAAAGTATGACGAAGCAAGTGTTAATTCAAGTGATTATTTTGAGACTCCTTACGCGTTACTCAACAGTATCAGTCAGAAGTACAGAGAATCGTTTGGCGGAGAATTGATGATGAAACTCTCGAAGTTGGCTAAAGAGAATAATAATTGAATGTTTTGTAGTACAAATGAACTTGTATTTTCAATGGAAAGCCTTGCCTTAGCTTTGTTAGCGTAGCTTGTTGGGTTTGGCTTTTTAAAAGAGAAGAACTGAAGAAAGATTTTCTTGCAAAAATGTTTGAGAAGTCTCTAGTTTCGATAAAAGAAACTTGAAGGATGTGATTACTAAAGAAGATGAAACTTCAACAATAAATGCTAAATATATAGGCAATAGATTGTTTTTAGATAGCTTAGCAGTAGGTAGCCTATTCCTGTAAGAATGTGAATTTAGAAACGTTAGCAATTTGTTTTTTTAGGCTATGGTAGAAATTTAGTACAAAGTAGAAGAAACAAATTATGTTAGTGAATTTAGGTATTATGCTGTGTCATTCTTTAGATTATGTTTTGTATAAATATGATTTATGTTAGACTTAAATTTGTTAGCGTTCGTTAACCTATATCCCGCTATGCTATGCGTTAATATATCTTGTTATAAACCTCATATACAATATAGTGGCAAGCATAAATAGATTACCAGAAAACGTAAAAAAAAAGTTTAATACTATGAGTAGGTACTAATTAAGTACCAGAATGAAATTTATTTTCATAAATGACTCTTTTCACTATCAAAGAGTGTCAAAACTGGAAGTATTTAGTTATTAACGCTAAAAGTGCAGTCGCAGTAACTTTTCATAAGGTTTAAGTTTTTAAGAACAAAAGACAATATTTTACATTTTAAAACTAGTGCCACTATGCATTATCATGGTCACTATACGTTCGCGTGCTTTGAAATAAAAAATATTCTCTTTTGTTCTTATAAACGTAAACCTTATAAAAAGTTTCCGGGACTGCACTTTTAGCGTTGACTGTACGTTGTTTGAATGGCACAATAACTATACTAATACAAAAGTACCTCTGTTCCAATATATGTTTCGTGTGATCTAGGCAAGTACAAAATAAAACTTTATTTAGACTAAGTAGAGTAAGCTGTGGCTTAGAAAAGCAATGTAGGGTATTATTAAATTTTCTATTTATGTAATGTTTATTTCATTTTGGTTTACTCAATGTACACACACCTTACTTTGATACACTGACAGATACTTAATAATTTTTTGATTGAAAATCATACAATGGTGAACGCATAATATGTCTATGATACTGAAGACATCTGAAGTTAACTAACCCAAGACCCATATATATTCCATTTACAACTAATCCTTTTGGATCAATTTATATTTGCACAGAGAGCGACAAACTAAAACTTAACGTTACAAACTCATCATTATCTCCACTGTATAATGAAAATAGTCTTTATGATTAATACAATTGTCGTCACGTAAAACATTGCCACTTTAATCAGACCACTAGCGCCATCCACACACAAAAGCGAGTGCCAAAACTCACAATCATTAAAATACAGATTTGCGAAATGTACCGATTACTACGGTTTTTTCACGAATAGGTTTATTAGTTTTATTAATTATGTGAGACCGGGTCAAATCACGATAAATTCATAAAGATATGTGATTACCTTTATTTTGCCCGACGTTTCGACCAAGTTGCATAGGCCGTCGTAGTTGCAAAAAAAAATTGTGAGGGTAGACAGACTTTTGCTGAGACTAAAGCTGGTCTTTCCGCGACCACGGCCAATGCAACTGGGTCGAAACGTCGGGCAAAATAAAGGTAATCACATATCTTT
Source organism: Leucoptera coffeella (assembly GCA_030578115.1). NCBI lineage: Eukaryota > Metazoa > Arthropoda > Insecta > Lepidoptera > Lyonetiidae > Leucoptera > Leucoptera coffeella. The sequence goes on along the minus strand of JAMBLF010000311.1, from coordinate 258,403 downwards.
ATGAATTTATCGTGATTTGACCCGGTCTCACATAATTAATAAAATGAGTATAAATCGCGAAGGTTTATTAGTGTTTCTAAAAAGCCTTACCACTTGTCACATTGAGTACCGACTATCTGGTCAACACGTGGGTTCGAGGAGAATTACTGCCTTCTCCATTGCGGAGATGGACACCTGAACCTCTTGACTACTTGTTCAAAACTTACCTATGGAGTAAATCCGACACATACGACCCTAGCGGCTTCATAGAGGGATAAGACTTGCTCATCCATACTGAGGGTACGATGCCCTTGACGAAGCTGTCGTTGCAAACCTCCAACTCGGGGCTCATGATGGCCAGACCCTGCGAAGCTAGGTACACGCCGTGTAAGGTACGCTTGACGACTGACAGAAGACGATTGTACCGGATTAGCTCCTGGAATGTAGAGGAATATATGTGAGGGGTTAACAAAGCAAGATAAATGCGTTTACGACTAGCATTTGCGGGTAGTCAGAGGATAAGGTGTCCATGTCCGCAATTGCGAAGGTAGTAATTCTATGGCCACCTCGAACCCACGTGTTGACTAAATAAGCAGTATTCAATGTGACAGGTGAGCCGTATCGCCATTTATGTTACAAGCACTGACTATCACCTATTCGAAAAGCGAAAGTTTTTTTCAGGATCGATACAGATGAAGAACCATTGTCTCTGTCTAGCCCAAGCAAACGAGCGGGTTGTGTATATACGCACGTCCAGTGATAGCTGGGACTAGTTGCAATTAGTTCTCGCATGTCACGCGAATAAAGGTAATTTATTAGGCGTTGGGCTAGCAACTTGTTAAAATGTCACCACACCACCAATAAGACTAAAAGTGACCTAGGACAAATTGTATCTTAATTTTGCTGTCCACAAAAGAGTTCTAAAGGCCTGCATGTATATATGTACGTATATAATCTCACCTGCTTGAGCACAGTATTCATACTATTCAAGTACTCCACAGGATACTTGTTCGACACCTCTAAAATGTCGTACAACTTCGGCAGGCGGTCCATCATATCCTTGCAGAGCTCCACTATGCCTCCACCCTCGCTCTTCTCACCACCTCCGCCAGAGATTATTGTGGATTGGGTCAGCAGGGTACCGAAGAGGAGCTGGTAAAAAAAAAATATAGGAAGGTATTAGATTCATTAATCACTACATAGTATAAAACAAAGTCGCTTTCTCTGTCTCTATGTCCCTTTGTATGCTTAAATCTTTGAAACTACACAACGGATTTTGATGCAGTTTTTTTTAATAGATAAAGTAATTCAAGAGGAAGGTTTATATGTATAATATCATCCATGAAATAGTGGAGTAGGCTATATATATAGGCTATATATAGGTTAGGTTAGGTTACCCGTGCGAAGCCGGAGCGGGTCACTAGTTAATAAATAAAATTGATCATCATCATCATCATCATCATCTTATGGTACCCCAGTGGTACAAAGGGCCTTCGTGAGAAGTCGCCAACCGCTCCTATCCTGTGCCTTGCACTCCGCGTCCCTCCAACTCAACCCAGCCGCCCTCAACTCAGCGTCAACTGTGCGCTGCCAGGTGTGCGCCGGCCGGCCTGGGCGTCTGCTCCCGTGCGGCCTCCATGTGTATGCTGCCCTGGCGATGTTGACTTCCGGTCTTCGGAGTGTGTGCCCTATCCACTTCCATTTACGTTGAGCGATTTCACGCTTGATTGGGACTTGGTGGCATTGCTTCCATAGATCCTCATTTCTGATAGTGTTCGGCCAGAATATGCGAAGTATGAACCTCCGGCATTTGTTGACGAACACTTGCAGCTTGTTCGTCAGTCCCTTTGTCTCCTTCCACGTCTCGCTGCCGAAGAGCAAAACAGACTTCACAATGGAATTGAAGAGGGAAATCTTGATCCGCCTGGTAAGCACATTAGAGTCCCAGACCGGTTTTAGCTGGGCAAAGGCGCCTTTCGCTTTCCTTATTCTGGCGTCAACGTCGTCACTAGCTCCACCACTTTCAGTCACCATGCTGCCGAGATAAGTAAACTTTGCGACAGATTCTAGTGGGGCACCGTTGAGCATTACAGGCCGATTCTCACATGACTGAACACGCATTTCTACGGTTTTCTTAGCGTTGATTCGTAGTCCCTTCTCTTGAGCTTCCTCTTTTAACAAGTCAAGTTTCCTTTGGAGATCGGATAGTGAAGGCGAAATCAACACTATGTCGTCTGCGTAGTCCAGGTCCTCCAGGTGCGAGCCATTGTGCCACGGAATGCCTCTGGGTGTTACTGTGACATTCCTCATGACGTCATCCAGCAGGATGATGAAGAGCAGCGGTGACAGGAGGCAACCCTGTTTGACCCCTGTGGCCATCGGAATTGGTTCACCTAGAACCCGCTCATGTACCACCCTGCAGATGCTGCCGTTATATAGGGACTGGATGATACCTATATACTTGCCGGGTACTCCTCTCCTCCTGAGACTGGACCACAGTGCGCTCCACTGCACGGAGTCGAACGCTTTCTCAAAGTCAACGAATGCCAGGAAAAGTTCGGCTCGCCACTCCACGCACGACTCTATTAGTATGCGCAAGGTGTTCGTGTGGTCAGTACATGATCGTCCAGGACGGAAACCGGCCTGTTCTTCGCGAAGTGTCTTCGCAATTTCAGGGGACATACGGTTGAGGAGTACTTTTGCCAGTACCTTAGCCGCCGTGGGTAGAAGGGTTATACCCCTCCAGTTATCACAGGCTGATAAGTCACCTTTCTTCTGTACCTTTACTAGCAAACCTTGCTTCCACCCATTAGGAACACGCTCCGACTCCCAAACATGGCAACGGAACTGTCAAGAAAATAACACGTTCTTCAAAACATATTTTTAAAATATTTTTATTATAATTTGATATGGTGTAAAAAATGTGTATTAAGAAGAAACTGTGTATGAAGATATCTAAATGTTGAAGAGGTACACAGATCATACATAACTAATCAATAAAATGTGTTCATATAATAACCGGACGTAATGATGGCAGCCCCGTCGCCGTGATCAGGATGCTGTGGGCTAATCACCTGCACATTCTTAATCCAAACAGATTATGAAACCTTCAAAGAGAAATAATGAACGACCCCCCTTGCCGACGACCTTTGGCACGAAATTACGGACCCGGATTGGATGTTGGAATGTCAGAACCATGGCTCGCCCCGAAAGGCTTCCACAGGTAGCCAAAGCCATGCAGGACCATAACATTCATATCTTAGGATTAAGTGAAACGAGATGGAATGGATTCGGTGAAATAGCATCAGATTTTAGCTCGACCCTTCTGTACAGTGGAAAGGTGGACGAGACTGCCCCTCGGGAGTATGGCGTTGGACTGCTATTGAGCCGTAGCGCGAAGAACAGCCTTTTGCACTGGAAACCAATATCTGACAGAATTATTACAGCTCGGTTCTCCTCGAGAGTCAGAAAAATCACCGTCATCCAGTGTTATGCTCCAACTAACTCGGCTCTTCCGGATACAAAAGAAAAATTCTATGAGCAGCTGGAGTCAACCATGAGGAAAGTGAGGAAGCGGGACATCGTGATACTGATGGGTGACCTAAATGCCAAGATGGGCTCAGACAACCTGGATCGTGAACACTACATGGGTTGTGAAGGTGCCGTCGGGGTGATAAACGAAAACGGAGAACTCTTTGGCGACCTTTGCTCTGCACACAATCTGGTTATCGGAGGAACACTGTTTAAACACAAGGAATGTCACAAAATCTCTTGGATCTCTCCGGATGGTGTGACTCGTAACCAGATCGATCATATTGCGATAAGCAGAGCCTGGAGAACATCCTTACTCGATGTTAGAAACCGTCGCGGCGCTGACGTGGATAGTGATCATCACCTTGTTGTCGCCGAAGTACGTCTCAAGATGGCTGCCCCTCGTCGTAAAGTAGAAAAGGCATCTAAACGGTTCAATTTGCAGAAACTTAGCAGCGAGGAAGGTAGACATGAATTCAGCGTCACCCTGCGAAATCAATTTGATCTCCTGGAAGAGCTGGATGCCGAGGACATGGATGAAGCTTGGGACCGTGTGTCCACTGCTTTTACTAAAGCTGGTCAGAAGGTCCTCGGTTATAAACGCAATAAGCAAGAACCGTGGATGTCTCAAGAGCTGTTGTCTACGATAGAGAGAAGGCAGGGTGTTAAGATAGAGCTGTTGGCAGCTGACACCACAGTTGCAAAAGACGCCCTTGGTGAGGAATACACTGCCCTACGTCTCCGAATCAAACAACTGGCCAGACGAGACAGACGACGCGCGGCAGACGAGCTGGCGGACCGGGCTAACGCAGCAGCTGAAATAGCTAACATGAGGGAGTTGTATGACGTTACCAAGCGCCTATGCAATAAAAAACTCTCCTCCAAAAAGCCGCTGAAGGACGCCTCGGGACAACTGCTGTGTACCACAGAGGAACAACTAAAACGATGGACTGAGCACTTTTCCAACCTGCTGACCATATGCCAAGGCCAATCAGAAGTTGCTTCAGAAAGCCCCAGATCGCTCCTAAATCTGCTTACGACTCCACCAAGTTACGCAGAAGTAGTTGCCGCCATCAAACAACTGAAGGCGGGTAAGGCACCGGGAGTAGACAATATAAATGCGGAGCTCCTAAAAGCGGATCCGGTTAGGTCAGCCGAATTACTTCATCCTCTCTAAAATTGATAGATAAATTTAATTAATATAGAAATTCGTTTATATTATCTAATATCATACGAGTATCATATATCATGCGATAAAGTATACATTTTCATGTCTCCGAGGTTTTGTGCACCCCGAAAGTTTGAATTTCGCCATTTTAAAGCGAAATCTGACACTTATCGATTTCAATGGTGAAATTTGACACTTAAGGTCATCCACTACCAACTTCACGCTATTCCTGATTTGCTATTAAACTGCGTTTGTACTAAAACGCATTATTGGACTAAAGCCCCTAGAAGCTACGTCCTATTACTATTAAACATCTTAAACTCACTCCACCCGCTTCCTTATTATCCTTAGTGATGTCTGCGTTTTCATGGAGTCCAAACACTTCAGGCTTCGGTATGAGGGGGAGGCTTTTAATGTGCTCCAGCACCGAGTTATAGTCCATGCTTGGTGGCATGCGATAGTCACCGCTCGGCGAGAAGGAGTAGCTGAAAAAGAGTAGTCGTACGTGAAGTAAATAGCTTGTGTGAGATGGTTAATAGATGAGTAGATAGTATCTGTAAGGTAGTGACATTCTCTGCCTATTCCTGATATGAAAAATGGGGTAAACATATATGTATATAACACCCCAATGATACTTAAGAACACTTTTACGATAATATCTCTGCAACATAAAAATTTTGGAATCCCCTTTTCACCAATACCAAACGTGCCAGATGATGTTGCATGTAGGATTATATAGAAACTAAATAATATTTTAAGCATGAATAGATTATCTCACAATATTTACCGTCTCAACAGAAGTTATGTGTTTGACAATTAAATTGCGAAAAAAAACGAAAAATTTTTATGACATTTAACAAAAAAACATCACATTATCCTCATTATCGTTCTTGGTACATTCCGGGATCAAAGCTGGAATCATACAATTATATAGTAACGTCTTCCTTGGGATACAACAACACACTCACGCAGGATCCGACACCACCTCCTCGTTGTAGTAGATGGAGAGAAGAGACAGGATCAGTCTTCTATCCTTATCATCAGTTACTCGGCCACCATAGTTGCATTCTCCGGCCAAATAGTTGAGCGCCTCAAACGGAGTCTCTGCGTATTCTGTGAGGAACATCTGTGGAAATGGAAGGTTAGTGCGATTGATTTGGGGGAAGGAAGGAACTTGAGAAAAGATCTGTACTTAAAACGTTATAAAAAAAACAAACGCGTTCACGACCATTAACCATTTCGGGGTAGTCAGAGATTCAGGTTTCCAGCTCCGCAATTGCGAAGGTAGGTTTATTTCAGTTTTCTGGAGTAAACTAAAAAGTCGATAAATCAAGTATGATGAGATTACCTAATAGTAACCGGTTTTGAAGAGAATAGGACTCTAACGCAACAGGTGTTCTATATCAGCGACTACCGGCACTTTTTTCCAATGTTCTTTTCAACTTTTACGTCCTAACGGTAATAAAAGTAAAAAATAACATTATATTTTCATCCCCAGTACAAAACACTTCTCAACCACAGTACGACATTAAAAACCCACCTGTAACTGCAAGATACATATCCTCAAATCGCTCTCATTGAACTCATACTGTATATTCCACCCCAGAGGTCCAAACGCTCTTCTCTCCTGCACGACAGCGTGGAAAAAGCAGAGGGAGAACAGCAATCTCCTCCATTCTTCTGTCCTGGGGCAGGAGATGTAGAATTCAGGATCTGATATCGGGTCTGAGATGTAGCTGCGGTATATGTTGTTTTTGAGCCCTTTGGGAGCTTCGTTTGTCATTTTTACTCCTGCAACATAATACAAAGATGTAATAGAAAGACCATAAAGACTACAAATTACGAGATTATTATCCCTACCGGGTTTCTACGGCTTTATTTAGGTATGTAGGAAATTGCTGAGTAGTTAATTTAACGGATGTTTAAATTCGGATTAGTCAGCACATTCACAGGGTAACAGAAAACACCGTTGGATAGTATTTGTCTCAAGGCCCGAGGTTTGCATATTATGACGTCTTATTTCGCAATTGCGAACATGGTCACATGAAGTCCTTTAACAAACCTTTAAAAAAAACATACGCAATAAATGAAGAATATAATAATATATAAGGCAATGATATTAATGCTATTAATGTCATTATTCTAACGGTGACCCAGATTCCGTGTCTACCGAGGTTTGGTCGTCTCAAAAATGAATGGTAAAAATTAAATATGGTACAAAGTCAAAGGTTTTTATTCAACATAAGTACATGTACAGTACATTCATTGAAAGTCAAAACATTTGCCTGACACTGGTTGTCTCTTACATTGATATTCTACCGTTGGTTCGGAAGCCCTGACTCGGAGAAGAACCAAGAAACTCTGGTTTTCACGATTTTTGCCCAGTTCCAGTTACAAAAACAAATTATAAAGAAACATAATTTTCTATGCACATATATGTAGCTTAGATGCACTCATTGCCAACCCTGAGCATCGGCAAGGTAGTCCCCGACCGCGTAGTAAGCGCCCAGGAATAGTCAACCTCTAAAAACTTGACTATATCTATGTAAATCACCTACCATTCTGCAACACAGTAACCGGGAACGCTTTGCTAGGGTACGAAGTGAGCCAGCATCTGAAGTCAGCGTGGGCTGTTTGTGGCACGATGACCTCGGAGCAGATCCTTTCCAGCTCTCCCATCCAGGACTCCATGACGTGGCAGTTCTGGAGCACCACCCAGCCGCCGGTTTTAATGGCTTTGGATATCATGGAGGCTGCTATTGGACCCTGGGGTAAATGGAACACAGAGAAAGTAAGGTAAAGGTTGGGATTATCATATTTTATGATATGTTTTTGAAAGAATGAAACAACTTGATTGACTGCATACATAAAAAACAAACAGAATTTCAAGACACTGAACTAGTACCGTGCAGTGAAAGGGTATCACCTCAGAATCTGGTTCAGGTTATGTTATTTAGAAATGCTTACTGCGAAGGATGATTTTTTTTTGGGTTATACACTTACTCGTAAGTTATTAAGTGTCTAAATAACTCGTCTATAGGTTAATAATCAGTAAAGTGTGCATTACTGTCAATGAATGCGAGTGAGGCAAGATAGAATTGTCTGGATCGTTTCTCGGGTAACATTCCTCGTGCGAATAATTCATTTTTTATTTTAGCATTTTGTATAGTTCTATCTCTTTATCCCAATAAATTCCAATAACAAACAAACCACTAACCTGTCCCTGCCCAAGCGAGATGCTCTCAAAACTGACAACCGCTTTCTCCGTGGAAAACTTGACCAGCCCCGACATGGGGTCAGCCCCAGGCGACAGAATGAAGATGAGAGGCGAACAATTATTGCTGTCATTGTAGGACTTCTCCAGGTCAAACGGCGGAGGCTCTATGTAGGTTCTGCCCAGCTCACTGGCTACGTACTGCTGAACCAAGGGAATCATCTTGTCCGGACGGATGCAGCTGGAAATTAATAGGTCAAAGACAAACGCGTTCACGATCATTAACCCTTGCGGGGTCAGAGGTTCAGGTGTCCATTTCCGCAATTGCGAAGGTAGTAATTCTATCGCCACCTCGAACCCACGTGTTGACTAGATAGTCAGTACTCAATGTGACAAGTGGTAAGCCATGTCGCCATTTACAAGTACTAACTATTACCTGCTCGGGGAACAGGTAGGTTTCCTCACGATGTTTTCCTTCACCATAATAGGTAGTTATGGATGTTGAAATATATTGAGGTTAGATTAGTAAGGACACTGTGTGATTGTGTGATTATAAAGTTGACTGCGTTGTTTCTTGTATGTAATAAGAGGTGAACGGAATGTGAAGCCCTATGCTAGTCTGGGACGTAAAAAGAATACTAACTAGCTGCCGACTCAGGAACTAGGGGTTAATAGAATCTTATCGGGCGATGGGCTAAACCTGTCACCAATGTTCCATTATGACATCGCAACCTCAATATTCATGCTAAAAAGTGACCTAGAAGATATATCTCCAAGGTTCTGTTCACCCCGAAAGGGATTAAGTGACGTGATTGTAATACAATGAAATTTGAACATTTACATCTTTATAACAAACATTCCAATTGACATAATAAATCCTATCTAATCACTTCATAGTATAAAACAAAGTCGCTTTCTCTGTCCCTATGTCCCTTTGTATGCTTAAATCTTTGAAACTACGCAACGGATTTTGATGCGGTTTTTTTTAATAGATAGACTGATTCAAGAGGAAGGTTTATATGTATAATAACATCCATTAAAAAGTGGAGTAGGCTATATATTTTATTACCGTGCGAATCCGGAGCGGGTCGCTAGTCCCGTATAAAACAATCTTAATATCCAATATACTCACCGCAATATAGTAAGTTTGGCGAGGCCCTTAACATGTTCGTAGGGCGGAGGAAACACTTCATTGTGAGGTTCGCTCGAATCGTACAACCGTTTCCACTGCTTCAGGTGGTCTTCGAACGAATGCTTGAACTTTTTCAACCTGGAATATTACATACATACACAAAACATCCGTTTCCTTACGTAGTGTGAACTCACGGATTCCCATCTGGCCCGATACTGACAATCCACATTCGCTTTATTAACTATTTGAGACCGGGTCATAACACGATAAATTTATAAAGATATCTGATCGTGAGGCTATTGAAATCATAAAACATCCCAATAATTTCAATCGTGAGGATGGTTTTAGGCTTTCGGAAACATGGGAATCGGTAATCATGGGATTATATTCGCGTGGCGTAACTGCGGATGTGTCTTCGGATAGTGTGAGTGTAGTGTGCCGTGCTATGAATTATCAAAAAATTGTGAAGGTAGACAGACATTAGCTGAGACTAGAGCTACCCGCGACCACGGCCTATGCAACTGAGTCGAAACGTCGGGCAAAATAAAGGTAATCAGATATCTTTATAAATTTATCGTGGTTTGACCCGGTCTCACATAGTTAATAAAATGAGTAAAAATCGCAAATGTTTAAAAATAACTAATTCACATTCGCTTTATTGACGCTCATGTAAGTCTTCATTCACATTCGGTGGTTATGACCTTGGTCACGATTGGCATGTTTTGGAGTTGTGAACCCGTCACATATAAATCTAATAAATAATAAGAAAAAACCCGTTAATAAGTCCATTTAAGACGTGTGTTAAGGGTAAAGGTCAACGTATATTTAATAAACATACACTTATATACACAAATACATCATTACGGCTGACCAGACCAGACTGGAAAGCAGAAGAAACAACTTCTTAACTTAGCCTCCACTGGGAATCGAATCCCTCACGATTAACGTTCAGGTGGTTAACTGATCGCGCCAAGGAGGTCGCCAAAATATATGGAAGGAAACTCTTACTCAGGAAGATTGCTGGAGCGGACTATCTCGGACCATGCCTTGTCAGTAAGCCAGGCAGGCGCTGGGTTCTTATGAGGGTTGTCTAGCGCCACGCCACCCGTCAACAGGAATGCGAGTGTCTCTTCGTCTATCTTGCCCTGAAATAGATACTTCGTTTAAAAGTTGTATCGATATGCACAACAGACGTTCATAAAGACAGAAGAGAAACTTGTTTTTGTAAAAGGCTTTCATGGGAATAATATTGGCAAAGTGAGAGAAAAAGTCTCTTAAAATATTCATATTTTTTATGTAAAAACTTTCTATAGAAACACAGAAATGGAAAAAGAAGTAAATTTGCTAGGGGAATAGTATGTATATGCCAAAATGAAAGCAGCTTTTTCAATCAATTTAAAGACAAGCAAGCGATCTATTTAATATTTTTTATACAGGTTGGATCTTTCAAATGTCAAATGATGTAGAAAAATATACGCTATACGTACAATCACCTTATTGAGTCCATAGACTAGTCTTGTTGCCGCTACGACACGTCAAGAAGAAAGGCACATATTCAACATTCTATTATTAGAAACTAGTGACCCGCTCCGACGTCGCACGGGTATAAAATATATAGTCTACTCCACTATTTAATGGATGTTATTATACATATAAACCTTCCTCTTGAATCACTCTATCTATTAAAAAAACCGTATCAAAATCTGTTGCGTAGTTTCAAAGATTTAAGCATACAAAGGGACATAGGGACAGAGAAAGCGACTTTGTTTTATACTATGTAGTGATAATACCTGATGCCGCAACAATCCAAGCATGAGAACAAACGAGAAAATAAGCTTATCCTTCTCAAATAAGCTGCGACAGACGTTCTCATAAATGCTCTTGGTGAAATAGTCATTGAGACTCTGGATTCTCTCCGAGATGTCTTGCGAATGTTCCGAATTCTGTATGGCTTGGTTGTATAGGTTGATGAACCTAAACGAAGTGTATTTTATTAGTTGAGCTTAGATATTTTGCTGGGATACAAGTGGTAAAAAAATCGTGGAGAGTAAGACATAATGTAAAGGTAAGTACAGACATGAAATTATGTAAGTAAATGTCTTTTAGTAAAGGATTATAATAAATGTACTTAGTTACTCTGACCAATCAATGTTTGTAAAGTCGCTAACAGTGAGGGAAAACATTGTTTGGAAACCTGGCTATCCCTCGGTATAGGTAATAGCCAGTACCTGTATACGACGATATGGTTTACTACCTTCACGTTGGATGTTATCCATCTAGAGAAACGCGGGCTTTGAATTGCTCACACCTAACATGCCTTCGAAATTTTGGACATAATAAGCCTCTGACGCTACAATAAAAAAGGGAGTGTGCATGCAAAAGTCGTGAAGCGTAATGTTATTGTTTAACTCAGGAGTAAACTTTAGCAGTCACCCTTAGCCCTCAAAGTCAACTCTATATCTACACTTACCAAAAAAAGAGACAAACGCGTTAAAAACCATTAACTCTTGCGGGATAGTCAGAGGTTCAGGTGTCCGTCCCCACATTTGCGAAGGTAGTAATTCTATGGCTACCTCGAACCCACGTGTTGATCAGATAGTTAGTACTCAATGTGACAGGCGGTAAGCCATGTCGCCATTTACATGCACTAACTATTAGTAGGTTTCCTCACGATGTGTTCCCTCACCGTATTCACTTACCAATTCAACGAATACTGGTACATGGGATCTATGGCTCCCAATTCAGTGATGCAGAAGAATAGCACCGAACTATGTTTGGACACTGGCACGTAAGAGGAACGGGCTTGGTCAATCTCTTTCTCCGTGATCGCTGCAGCTGCCTGTTTGGCTTCTATCTCTTTTGAGAGAACTTTAGATGAAGTCAAGATAAGATTAGCTGATTCGTCTTCTAGGATATTGCCGGCTGATGATAGAACCTAGGAGAGAAGAATTTTTTACATACATACAAAGTATATACAGGCTTCAACGTCCACATCGGGATAAGCAGAGACTATTGATCGCCTGACATGTCTCTTGCTTCACTCACATAATTTTCCTCTTCTGTTCTTCACATTTTTTTATTTCATTTGAAACATAACATGAAGGAACATACACTACTTTTATTATCTCTTGCAGACAAGGGTTGTACATACATACTCATCACGTTCGCTTTCTGGTAGAGGGGTAAAGATCTAGTGTACATACATATATACACATCACGACCGTTTCCCTGTAGAGTCGGTAGGCAAACTACATGGATCCCCATCTGTACCGATCGAAGCAAACTTTCGCTTCATCGACCCTCATGATCCTGAATAACCACTTTCGTTAACATTCATACACCTCCTCATACACCCTCGGCGAAACTTAAAGTATCTATATCCAAAACTACTTAAGGATACTATGGCCACATATTGATCAGCTAATCCACCCCTAATATGACAAGTGGTCAACCATCTTAACCGTGTCATCATTTACATTTCCCATCCACAAACAAATACTTTCACAACCCCTAACCCTTACGAGATACTCAGACATTCCTATATCCATCTCCACAATTACGAAGTTACTGATTCCATAGTCACGATTTCGGAGATGGGCACTCAAGCCTCTAACTACCTCGCCATATTAAAAAAAAGAAGAAAAATAGGTAGTGTGTATACACAAGTCGTGAAGCGTATGTATATGTATGGTTCCATGGCCACATACCTCCAAAATCTTATCCTCAATCTCCTTGAGGGTCTTCTTGTTCTTGGCCCCCTCCACGATGAGTTCGTTCTTCTTCAGCTCCAGATCCGGCATGTCCTGCGCCACCACGATGCCCAGCAGCTGGTCTTCCAGCCCTTGGGGCGTGATCATGAAGTTCAGCAGAGTCACCTGGAGTGGAACGGAAGATGTGTGAGGAAGTTTGATGAGTAATTATAATAAAATATGAATGGTATCTAATGGGCGAGAGGCTAGCAACCTGTCACCAAGTTTTCGTATCAATACGACAATGTTTATAACTATTATATCTCCAAAGTTCGGTACAACCCGTTAGGGATGTTATAATTAGGGGTAAGAATATAATTTATATACAATCACGTCCTTTAATACCTTAAAATTTCAAGAAGACATGAAAATATTTCTTTTGTCACTAATTACAATGAATATTGGGATTGTGATGCCATATATAAAATTGGTCGCAGGTTCCTAGCTCATCGCCCAGGAGATTTCATTTACCCCTAGTCCCTCAGTCGCGTCCTACTACATGCCGGGAAAAACGGCAGCTAGTTAGCAGAATTTTACGTTCAAATGCCGTTTCATACACAATCGCTTAGGTAATGCTAGGTAAATTAAATCCTCATCTGATCTTTTTCCAGTATATACTCTTTGGTAGTGAGTGGTTACCTTGACAGCAACTTCTGGGTAGTAGTGAGGATTGCTGAGCCGGGTGGTGATATAGAAACGGAAATTTTTGTTGTACTCCAACACGCTGTCACCCAGTTTCAAACTTTCCACACCGCCGCTCCTATAGTTTATAAATGAATATTAGGTAACGGTGAAAAAATACTTGCTGCCTAAAGGAATTTATAACATACATACATACACATCACATCTGATTCCCTGTAGAGGGGTAGTCCGAGATCAAAGATCCCCATTTGTCCCGATCCTGACAGGCCACTTTCGCTTCATTGACACACATACACCTTCTCATACACTCTCGGCGGTTATAGGTACTCCTAACGTCACCATTTCATTTCACGTCTAACTCTCTAATTTATATAGCAGAATGAACAGCAATTATCTATATCTTAAGCACCACCTTCTACGGAGAGGGAAACATTCTTCCTTATGATCTATAGTCAGTGCCTAGCATTATGTATGCTCGGATATGGAACCAGTCACGTCGAGTGCCTAATCACTTATTATGTGCTATATTTATGCATAATAGTCATTGTTATAAAACCATAAGTGACTTTACAGTTACACATCACAACTTGGATGAACACCACGTCATTGTAGGCAAGGTCTTTATCATTTTATCATTGGACACGCTTCACCAGAAACAGAAGAACTGTTCAGGCAGTACATAACGTAACCGGTAAGTCTATTGCCGTTTTTAAACTGAGAATTAAGTAGGTTTCCTCTCGATTCAACTAAAATATTCACCTATCCAACTATTGACCGCGTCCAATACTTAACTTTGATAATCCATAAAGAACTAGTATTGCAACCTTAACACGTTAATCGCCAGTGTATCATTATCGCACACGATTGTGGAGGAAATACTTTTACAGAAAAAACTTTGCAGTCTAAATATATATTAGTAATAATTTACATACATACATACACATCACGCTTGATTCCATATAGAGGGATAAGCAGAGATCACGGATCCCCATTTGTCCCGATAAATAGTAATAATTTGTTATAGTATATATCAGTATATATCAGTCTAAATATCTATATCACCACTCACTATACATATACTCACTTATACACGTTCCTCAACAGAATCGGCTCCAGTATAGCATCGAGGGTTTCCCGGATATTCTCCAGAATGACTGGGTTCCCCATCTGGATGGCCATCTCCAGCACCCTCACATAGTTGGAGTCTGTCAGCTTTATGACTTTGAGCTGGTTTTGCCGCTCCATGTTCTTCACCCATTTGTTGGCTTGCTCTAGAAGTAGAGTAAGAGTGATGAAGAAGTAACCATAATTGATGAGTATGTTGAGTTGTTTGTTAGGAAAATTGATGATTTGTAGTCTCTTAATCGCGTTCTATAATATATCGGAAAGAAAGTAGGTATTTAGTATTATTGTCCATCTAGCATGGGAGTCAAATATGTATTCACGCCTGTTTTCGTACAGAGGGTTAGGCAGAGATCACAGATCCTTTTTCACAACCCCTGCCAAACCACTGTGACATTCACATCCATATACCTCCTCATACATACTCGGCAGTTATACGTACATATAACGGTATTCTTTTTCAATTTATAACAATAATTAACTCATATACAATTAAATTACCTTGGGGGTCTATCATGAGAGCCCATCTTCTCGATTTCTCTACAATAATTCCGTTCTCGATCGAATAAGTGTCCACTGGTAGCCCTGCGATGTTCCACTGCCTTATCACGACCGGTTCACCGAGCACGGTGATCAGAGAGTACGAATCAGAACATGGTATTTCTGAAAGTCAGGAAGTTAGTTAGTTTACAGTTTTAGACTAGCATTTGCATACTCATCACGTATTAATTAAGATACCGATCATACCTACTTAAATATGAAATCATACCAATTTTTTTATGTCACATATCGTTGTTTAGGTATTTTTCTAGCTAGGAATTTGGACACGATGTAAGCAGTTACCGTGGCGCTTCGTGAGGTCCCAGGTTTGAATCCCAGGCGGACTTAGGCAGACTAAAAACTGCATTTTACAATATGTTCCTTGATAGCATACCTATAACTACCCATATTTAACAAATATATAATTCTTAAGTGTATTTTGACCATTGCCCTTAACTCTTACTTCCTTAGTCCCCAGCAATTGATATTTATAAACTTAAACAATCCATTGTATAAGCTTTTTAATCTACTGTGAAACTTACTCAATTTGACTGCCTTTTGATTCCATTCCTGCGTGATTTCTCTTCTGTAGCTCACAGTGTAGGGGCCCAAGTAGGCTATGGATCCAGCTGACAGAAGCACGTCGCCTACACAGAGAAACCAGATGCATGTAGCAGTATAGATACTTGCTTATAATTGCTTGGGTTTGTCACGGTATTGAGGCATTCAAAATCCAGCCCATACTGCACTTAAACTTGTAAAAAAAGACATATTTAAATAAACGTATTCTTGACCTAACATTAAAACTTTTTGGTTAGTAGTAAAAAGAAACGAATAAATTACACCCGTCTAACTATATCTGGGTATGCAATTACAATCTTATTTTTCCGACTCAGCTGCACTACATTATTACTATATAGCTCATTATATTATAACATTACACCTTAACGCTCGATCAGTCTCATTCACTCACCAGTAGCAAATAATAATATTTAGAACACTATAAGACAAATTGAACTAGCCCCCTGCGAAGTTCCTTCAAGACTCGTTAAGGGTACTAGTGAACTTATATTTAAGAAATACCCTTACCAATCCAAGATCGCCCACGGTGGAGAAACCTTCTTCGAGCCCTATATCCCTACTAAGGGATAACAGGAATTAAGTCAAGTAAGTTACGTCTTACCAATGCCATTTTTGAACACCAGCTAAACCATTTCCTACACAAATTACATTACATTCACTCACTCATTCTCAATCAATCACTCACTCACTCACCATTCCCCCTTACCAATAACATTCTCGAGTAGCTCCTGCAAATGTGCCGCCAGTTCCGACCACCTCGCTTTTTCCCCACCAAGACCACCAATGAGCTGGGCAGCCCTGTTCAGCTTGGTGGAGCACAGGTCTATTTTCGTCCTCCAAGCCTTTCTTCTTACGCGTCATCTCTGCGAACTCGTCGTTCAAGGCCTGTAGGGAAGATTTAGGAGTGGAAGTTGGTTTTACAGGCTTTATTTGGTATATTAATATTTAAATTATATATTAGAAATAGTACATCGAAGGACGTTTTGCGTTAGGTGATTTATGTTATATACATCAACATTGCCGATAAATTCACAGCTGGGGATTATGACTGCTATATGTATATTTTGGTAGAGTATGATTATGTATGGTGATAGTAGTTTCACCGTTCATCTATTGCATCTGCAATGTGATTAGGTATGATTCCGTATACTCTGCATAGCGTAAGGTGATTAAGAAATTAGGAATGTTATTAAATATCTTAAACATTTTCTAGAACGACCGTCTAATTTTATGTTACAAATTTTATTTACGACTTCTTATTTGTTGTTGCTTTTTATTCGTAGATACTAATACTGTGTGTAGGTAGTAAATGGTCTTCTACGTAAAGATGTCCCACTGACCTGGAGCTTCCCCAGCACAGTGGCGAGTTGAGCCCTCTTGGCGTTGAGGGTTGCCATCTGGATCTGCAGCTCACCTTCCGCCTCTGCCAGCGCCGCTTTCTTTGGAGCTACCACCTGGAAATCACACAGGTAGAGAAATAAACGTTTATTTATTAAACGTATAAACTTGACGATATACGAAAGCTTGCTGGTTTGGATTGTTTAAAAGCTGTTTGGCTTCCCATCATGTCATAGAGGATCCTAACCATCGTATGCCAGTGACTAAATGCTAAGGTGATGATAGAATTCAAACAGTATGGGATTCGTTTGGAAGATCACGTGACTTGCCGAATACTATTGCAGCTTAGCAACTTGGTTCGAGTGTCTATAGACTAGAAGAGAGAATAGAAAGTTGTCATCAATATATGTACATCAAGGATCATCCAAAATTGTATGCAAAATTGATGCGATAACATAAATAATAAAAAAAATGTCTATGTAACTAATCAACTCATAACCATACCCGGCTAACTCGGTCGTAGACATCCATGGCTCTGACCCATCGGCACAGACCCTCGCAAGCTGAAGAAACCTTGGAGATCACCACCGGATCAAACTCTCGGTCTGGTATGTATCTGTAAAATTGGCCGTATATAGCTAGGGTTATATAGAATAAAACTAGCTGACGTTCTTCCCGGCATGACATAGTTTTCGACTAAGAAGGTCAATGGAAACTATTGAACGATATGCCAACAACTGGTTAAGAATGTTATTATATAGTATTGACTATATAATATAATCTAGACAGCTTTAGTAGTATATCTGTTATCCTAACAGTGAAATTATTACTTCTGTCATATATACTTCCCTAACAAATGAGGTAGAGACTACAAGAACGACCCTGACAAATCTTTCTTGCCTCACTCATACCCATTGACCTTCTCATACGTTCTTCACACTGCGAACACCTGTACTGAGAAGAATATCTCAAGAATGACTTACTTCTCTCTAATCCTCTTCATAGTGGCCGCAGGTATGGCATCTTTGTCGTAGTTCTTAAGACTTTCTAGAAACTTCATGTCACCGAGCATTTTCTGCGACGGACCCCAATAATCTTCAATCGGCTTTCCTGTAGTACAAAAAAACGTAATTGGTACAGTCATATAAAGAACAATTCTTAAACAGGAAAGGTATAAGCTATATAAATAGATTAAAAAAAAACGAATACGGCGAAGAAGATGGTCTTGATGAAACCTATCTATTCCTGGGATAGCCGATGCCAATGCCTGGAAATGGCGACACGGCTTACCACTTGTTACATTGAGTGCTAACTATCTGGTCTACGCGTGCCCACAAGGTAGGCCATATTAATACTTCAGCAATTGTGAAGATGGACATGTAAACCTCTGCCTACTCAAGGGTAAAAAGGTATGTCACATTGTTTTTTATCTTTCAGTCTCTTACCATCATGTTCACCAATACCACCACCCCACAAGGGCCGGCATCGAATGGATGCGAACGGCCACTGACAGGGAGAAGTAGCGTCATTTGGGGGAGGCCTATGTCCAACAGTGGCTTCAGACAGGCTGATGATGATGTTGACAAAGGTAAAAAGACCTGTCTTTCCTAGCCACCTCTTATCATCGTATAACCCCCAATTCCACCTCACCTGAGGGATCCATCTTCCTCTCAGGCTTGATGCCCTTCATCACGCACACCGCCTCCATCACCAGCTTGACCCCTGACGGAGGGTTCTTCATGCTCTTCACCAGGCTCACGTCTGCTGGCTTCAGGGTGTCTGGATTCAACAAATGTTGGTATGAGATTAATTAATATCATCATTTTAATGTTTCCTAGTATTAAGAGATTCGCGATTTATACTCATGATTAATAAATTATTAATGGGACTTATCGCGTAAGTTTATATATAATAAAATTACCTTTAATTAAACCGACGTTTCGGCTACGTTGCAGTAGCCATGGTCACGGGCAGACTGAGTCTGAGCCGATACGTCGGGTTAATAAAAGGTAATTTTATTATATATAAACTTACGCGATAAGTCCCATTAATAATTATGTTTCCGAGTAGTAAAGAGTGTTAAAAGAATGGTAGAATTCAATAAAAGTAAGCTTACAAACCCTCGTCCTTATATCTCTCTTAGAGAAGAAAAAAATCCTAAGACTCTTATCTCCTCGGTCACCATTACCATTATTATCGGAGTTGTAATCATACTAGGTGTATACTAATGCATTTTTTGTTTACCAATAATTTTTAAGTCTGCTTCTTGAACATGTTTGTTAAGAAGTCATTAGTTTTCCACTTCCCAGACAAGCAGGCATCGACAACTTTAGACCGAGTAAGAAAACAGTTGCTGTTAAAAGTACCTATACCCGCAAAATGCATATGAGTAGGTGTATGGGTATCAATGAGGCAACAGTGGTTTGCCAATATCCAGAGAGCAATCCACACCGCAAGAATCCACATCCAATGGAGATCGCTACGGGCACGATCCTCGTAACTTAGGGAACGCCAAAGAAGAAGTATCGAGACATAAAGGGACAATCATATTACCAAACTAAGCAAGAGCCTACCCAGTGCGGACAAAGCAGCCTCCAAGGCCGGCACAGCCTCAGCCAAGTCTGATTCGCAGTCGTCCTTGATAGCCTGCGCCGCCGCCGCCGCTTCGTTAGCTAAAGCCTCGTCAGCTGCTACAATCTTTTGAAAGAAAAGAAAAGAAGAAAGATAGGACAGTATCTGTATAATAGTTATAGTATATTCGCTTTAAGAAAATAGTGACGTCATGATAATCAGAGGTCAAACTGACCAATGAGACGTGAGTAAATGAGAAAAGAAGTCACATTGACCAATAACAGACAACCCCTATAAAATCTCATTGGTTAAATCATGGAGACCTTGATGACGTCACTATTTTCTTAAAGCGAATATACTATAGTGCTTGTATACTGTATAATAGTTAGTGCTTGTAAACGGCGACATGGCTTACCACCTGACGCATTGAGTACTGACTATCTGGTTAAAATGTGGGTCCAAGGTGGCCGTAGGATAACTGCCTTCGCAATTACGGAGATGGAGACTTGAACCCCTGACTATCCTGCAAGGGTTAATGGTCGTGAACGCGTTTATCTGTATACAGCGGTATGACTTACCTGTAACGTTGGATACAAATCACTATGTAACTGTATGTATGTACGAGGATAAATAATTTCGAAATTTAAGTAAAGCAAAATACAGTAATAAGACAACAAGCATTTTGTAGAATTATAGGACGTTCGGAAAATAATAATAAATATTTTTTAATACAATTAAATTTTATTCATTTGTTGCTAGTATGTATGTAACGTAAAAAATACAAACTATCGAGCGTTCTTTCCGGTATGTCATAAGAGGTGACTAAGGGACCAGGGGTTAAGGGAAGCTAGCTATAAGGCTCACAACATGTCACCAATGTTCCATATAACATCACAACCCTGATATTCATGCTAAAAAGAGATATAGGATCGTGTCTCCGAGGGTCTGTCCAGCCCAAAAGAGACTGACGGATTTGGATGTATACGTTGTATGTAGAACCTTATTAATAAACGGTTTATAACTTCATGCACACACAAGTCGTACTGTGTACACAGAGTACTGAGGAACATTATCAACTTTAGTGCGTGTAGTGTCAATTTACGTTTTTTTATCAACATTTCAATTTCCCCTCTTAGTTTCTCCACTCACTTCCTTCTGCTTCTCCACGACGACCGTGTCCTGCTCGATCTTGATCATGAGCTTCTCCGTCTTGTCCGAGGTCTCCACCAGCTGCGGCTGCAGGTCCAGCAGGTTCTGCTTCATCACCTCCACCTGGCTGGCCGCGAAGTCCAGCTGCTCTAAGCCCGTTTCGTAACTAGAAGAAGTAATTTGAATTGTTGTATCGATTCAAATGGTTAAATATTATATCGATTGTGATGTTATTACACTTGATTCGATTGGGAAGAAGAAGGATTTGTATTCGTAGAAATATGAATCAAATGAATGAGATAGTACTAATAATGTATGATACATACATACACATCACGCCTGATTCCCTGTAGAGGGGTAGGCAGAGATCAAGAATCCCCATTTGTCCCGATCCTGACAGACCACTTTCGCTTCATTGACATTCATACATCTTCTCATACACTCTCGGCGGTTATAGTATAATGTATGATATACTAATATAATATACTAATGATAAATAAGTTTATATTCACGTCTTATTGTCCGTTTCAAGATGGACAGAAAATGGGAAGAATGATAATATTTGTTTGGTTGCTTATAGCATTATTATCTGGATTATGACACATGAACATCGTAGACCCATTCAATCACTCTGTATAATAAAAGAGGAAGAAATTTCGCATTTGATTTTCTTCTCTAACAAAGATAGAAAAAGTAAAGATCATCTATAATCATGGTTGTATATCTTGTGATTAGCAAATAAGGAATTTGAATTTGTAGGATTATTTTTATGTTCTTAGTTTGCCTAGCTTTAGCCTTAGCTTAGTACCCTTTACTTAAAATAGTCTTTGCCTAATTCTTGCGCAAAAAATAATAGAACAAAAAATACTTTAGAACCTAGGTACTCACCGCAGTCTAGAATTAGTGATCTGTTCCACCTTCATCTCAGCAAGGGCCCTGAAGGCTTTGATCAGCTCCAGATAGCTGGTTGGAGTCACGTACACCTTACGGTGTTGCTCTGCGTAGAACCTGTAGGAGCATAGGTATTTACACGTTGAGTGCCACTGAGGTCACCAGTATGATAACGGAGGAAGTCCTACATTGGATATACATTATAAAAGTTTTTGTATATTACTTTAATGTACAAGGGATTTACAAGAACCACTTTTTTGTTACGTGTCTTCGTTCCAGGAATAAAATTACATATAACCAATGAATATGAATATTCACGTCCTTTAATACCTATCAGATTGGACAGAACCTTGCAGATACACTATATACTTGCAGAACACCTAGGTCACTTTTTACCACCTGTCACATTAGGTACAGACTATCTAGTCAACACGTAGGTTTGCAATGGCCATAGAACCACTACCTACACCTACCTACCTACACTACCTAGAAAATACTTGCTATTACAACCCTCACCTATCACTAAGCTGAACCACTGAAGAGTGGAAACTCTCGCACATGGTGACGCAGGCAGGTCGCAAGTCCTCTGCCACCTGCGGCATGTCGCCAATGAACATCTCCGCCACGCGCACCAGCGCCTCTGTCGGCCACGCCGTGAACCTAAAGATAGGGGGGGGGGGGGGGGGTTATTGTGAATTAACACATTTTCACAGTGAAAAAAACATACAAACAGTTCACAACTATAACTTACAGGGCCATTACAGCACTAATGCATTTTATGATTATTAACAAAAGGGACTTATCGCGTAAGTTTTTTGCTGCTTGGCTGCTGCAACGTAGCCGAAACGTCGGGTTAATAAAGGTAATCTTATTATATAAAAACTTACGCGATAAATCCCGTTTGTTATTAATCATGAGTATAAATCGCGAATCTCTTTAAACTATAATGCATTTTAGGCACTATATTACTTCAGTAGTGATACAATTATACTTCAGTGGCCGTAATTTGACACTTTTGGCACTTTACTCACAAATTTAGTGCCACTTTAACAGCCGAGACGCAGTAGCGACGCAGTTGTGTGGCTGTCAAAGTTAATTAGTGGAGTAAGGCCTTATATGTACAGGTATAGCTTGTCGGTATAGTTCGGGAGTATAGCTTGTACATGTTATTGTCGCATTACAACTATACATTTCTGTATCTTTAAATAGAGAAAGTATTTTATGTGATCCAAATGATTCCACCTAGATTATGAGGGCTATGGTAAAAGATATTACAAATAATAAGCGGTAGTGGTGAATGGAGATTCGTAACAACTTTTTATGACATTGAGCTTCAATATACTTAGATTATCCCAGTTTAGTTCAGTTATTACAAGAAAAAAGACACATGATTAGTTCTATAATAAATATGCGTAGATGTACTTTGAAAACGCTTATCAACCAAGAACCTTACCAATCAATAGTACAGCAATTGATAAGGGAGGGGAACATTCTCAGCCTATTCCTGAAGGAATCCCCAATCGGGGAAAAGGTTAAGACAATCCGAAGCGCTGCCTTCACCCTGTCCACGTAGAATCCGAACATCGCCAGCGGTGTAGTCTCCATCTTCTTACCCTGAAATTTAATCATACATTGTATTTATAGTTTTAAGTTATTCGCGATTTATACTCATGATTAATAACTAACGGGACTTATCGCGTAAGTTTTTATATAATATGGCTGCTGCAACGTAGCCGAAACGTCGGATTAATAAAGGTAACTTATATAAAAACTTACGCGATAAGTACCGTTAGTTATTAATCATTAATTGTAATGCTAATAAGATGCCTTTCTTCCCTACAATGTAGTAACAAAAAGGTTTAGGACTAGATGCTTTCTTCGACTTTCTTTTATGTCTTAAGTCGCATGTTAAAGGCGAAGTTAATAAGACATATAACAGTCAGATAGACGCTATATTGAAAAAAGGTGACGTTAGGAGTACCTATAACCGCCGAGAGTGTATGAGAGGATGTATGAATATTAATGAAGCGAAAGTGGTCTGTCAGGATCGGGACAAATAGTGATCCGTGATCTCTGCCTACCCCTCTACAGGGAATCAGGCGTGATGTGTATGTATGTATGTATGTATGTTAAAGGCGACTAAGAATGAAATAAGAATAACGAGGGAATGGGCTAGCAACAAGCTACAGAGAACTGAGATATTATGCTTACAATGTTCTGTTTACTGCAAAAGGCACACAGGGACTTGAATATGTGTGTATGTATTTTTACAATTACTACATCATCCAAAATTTGTTCATTATGTAACAATAAACCGTACTATTTTCTAACACATTTACAAATTCTATACAAACTTACAGTCTCCCTAACTACTGCTTGCATTTTGTCCAAGATCTCAATTTTCTCTTCCATACCATACAGGTTAGGTATGTCTCCTGTATTCAGCAACATATTCACATCTTCAACCATACCTAAACAGAAAATGTGTGAAAGAATAAGAATCAAATGATAAGAAATTAATGTTTTTATAAATATTTAATAATTCTTTAAGGATTAGAGGATAACAGAGTATAATTTGAGTTCCATTTCTAGAAATAATATCTATTAAACCTTATATTGAAAGCGTTTTTTATAGGTATAAAGCAAAACCCGTCATGCCTGTTTTCCTAAAGAAAACACCAAACACCAATTTACCTTCTTCGGACATTTAAGTTATTTGCGAGCTTATTACGAAATTTTTTGCATTTTAGAAAATGAGTTTTAAAGTACTAAAGAGTTAAAAATGTGTACATTACAGCTACAATTATAGTCTCAATTACCTTCATACACAATCTGGTTATCAGCCATGAGGAAGACGATGGGCTTTCCCAGAATGCCTGCCCTCATAAGCAGCTTGCGAAGGTCGTCACGCCACTCCGTTTGCCCGTACAGTCTTGATAACTCAATCTGTTACAAACAATATGTCTTTTGTTCTTACAAACATTGTGTTTTGTTCTTCTGAACATAAACCTTATAAAAAGTTACTCGGACCGCACTATTAGCGCTGACTATACAACATATAGTAGTCAACATTATGTGTATTATTAAAGTAAAATTGGAAATATTGTTTTTAAGGTGGGTGTACGTAGGTAAAGGAAGGAACATTGTGTGTGAAAAATAAAATGTATGTGAAAATTGGTCAGAATTTTCTATGGTATTCCATCCACTGACGGGAAAAGAGGCGTAATTAAATCTACTATACGTATACTTCCACGACCGTAATCCATTGCAGTAGTTTGTGTATTCATCATTACAACAGCGAAGAAGTTAGTTTATTTTATATGCCTCTGCTATTTACGTTGGGAAGAACACCACCAACTTGATTTGTATAATAATTATGTTCTCCACTGCATCTTACATCTGTTTATGTTAAACTGTACGTATGTAGATATATACACATCACGCCCGTTTCCCTGTAGAGGGGCAGGCAGAGATCACGGATCCCCCTCTGTTTATATGTTTGTTTATATTTACATTAAAAACATTCATATCCATAATACTGGCTGCCAGTTTCACTGCACTGCTTCGGCCACTGCCGCCGACGCCAACCAACAGGAGGTTGCCTGAAATACCGAGTTCATTAGTGATTAATCAATCAATAAATTACATACATACATACACATCACGCCTGATTCCCTGTAGAGGGGTAGGCAGAGATCACGGATGCCCATTTGACCCGATCCTGACAGACCACTTTCGTTTCATTGACATTCATACATCTTTTCATACACTCTCGGCGGTTATAGATACAGCTAACGTCACCTTTTTTCAATAAAGCGTCTATCTGATTGTTATATGTCTTATTAGGCCGGCCCCTATGTAACCACCCTTCCACTTCACTCATATATATTCCTTAAAATCAATAAATAAATAAATTATTAATCCATTCATTATTATTATCACCTAAATACAAACTATAAATAAACAAAACAGGGTCAACCATTTCGTAAGGAATACAATAAACAACGAAAAGAAACTTATCTCATCGGCAAATATCGTCAATCTTAAACCTACTCATTGATATACAGAATATCAGAATTAATGTTGATTATATATTCTCTATTGTAACATAACATAAACAACATACGTTTCACGACTTGTGTATAGACACTCCCTTTTTTATTATGGCGGGGTAGTCAGAGGCTTGAGTGCCCATCTCCGAAATTTCGAACTAGATAGACAGCACCCAACGTGATAGGTAGTGAACCGTATCGCCGTATATAGGCACTGACTATCCTATCCTGAGGGATAGGCAGGTTTCATCACGATGTTTTCCCTCACCGGTATCTATATCTCTCTATTGTATTACTATATATCACGCCCATTCTACGCAACAGGGATAGATAGACAATATCTCACCATTATCCTGAAACAGGACCCGGGCACTCCTGGATATATGATCGAGGGCATAACGGAACATCACCAGATGCATGGGTGACGAGGACACGATGTTGTACTCCTCAAGGTAGTAGTTCATCTTCTCAGCCATGAGGGCCAGGTCTGCTACCTGCATAAAGTAAAAATAATATATAAAAACATATGCATTAACGAAACTGAATCTCTTTCAGGGTAAGCAGAAGTCCCAGGTCACTTGTTAGATTGAATATTTGGGTTATCAAAAAAATATTGAGAACACGTTGCTAGTTTATCGCCCAATGGATTCCATTTACTCCTAATCTCTTAGTCGCTTCCTACGACATGCCGGAAAGAAATGTAGACTTAAAACATACGATTCACGACTTGTGTATACACAATGCCTTTTTATTGTGGCGTGATAGTCAGGGGCTTGAGTACCCATTTCCAAAATTTCGAAGGCATGACATTCGTAGGTATGGGTCACTCGAAGCTCACGTTGGTAGTGAACCGTATCGGCGTACATAGGCAATAGGTATTACTTATTCCGAGGGATAGGCAGATTTCCCCACGATGTTTTCCCTAACCGTTAGTGACTGTAAGTTATATACGTAAATGAAAAACACATATTTAAATTTCATTCATTGGTACATGCCAGAGCCGGGGTTGAACCTGGGACTTTTCTAATAAGAATCAGAGGTCTTACCTACTTGGTCGCAGCCGCTAAGTGGGAGAAAGGCAGCTAGTTAGAATTCCCATTTACGTCCCCCACTAGGACGACACAATGATATAATTGTACATATGTATATTTATCTCACCTGATCATATATCTTCGGATCAGCGTCTGGTTCCATGTAGTTACCAAAGAAGATGTCTGTCAAAAGAGACATTTGCATCTTGGAATCCGCCTTCAAATAGTCAGTCTCCTTCAGGACTTGGTCGCAATGGATCCTGTAATGCTCGTACACCGACGCGACAACTATGTCGTACAGTTTCCGCCTGGAAAAGTAGTGTTGAATGGTATGAAAAACGTTTAAATGGCGTCTACCTCGTTTACAAGGGATTTATACCTGTTAATTGTATGGGATAGTGTGATAAAGAAATTATTTTAAACATACATACATACACATCACTAAAAAGAAAAATAATTTATTTTAAAAATGCACTCAATTGGGTCCTAACCACTAGAAGATCACGGTTCAGACTACAAACCTGCTGGCATTCTTCCCGATTTATCATAAGAGAGGAAGATGGGACTAGGTACGTGGATGGACTAGTAACCTGTCAGCAATGTTCCGTATGACAACCTTATGCATCCTAAAATATGCCCTAGGAGATATAATCGTATCTCCAAGGGTCCACCCATCTTTATACTGTATTTATTTACCCTTAGTCACCTTCAACGACAAGCCGGGAAGAACCGCAGCTAGTTTGCACTCTTTTACGTCCCCATCTAGCCCTGAACCTTACTTTCATCTTAATATTACGAGTATAATATGTGGTACAATAATAATAAAATAGGTATACAAAATTTTGTCACCACCAGCCACATTAAATACTGACTATCCTAGTCACAGCACCTAAATCCTTGGTGAACACGTGGGTTCGAGGTGGCCATAGAATTACTACCTACGCAATTACGGAGATCGACACCAGAACCTCTGACTACCAAGGAATGGTCGTGAACGCATTAGCTGTTTCTTCGTTGTAAAATTTGATACACAACAACTTGCAAAAAACTTGAAAAAAACTCACTGATCCACCTCATCCGTCAAGCGATCATAGAACACTCTGTACGTCTCATGTATCCACAGGAGTATCAGCTTATTGAGTGAGGGCATCCTGGTGGACGGAACCAGTAGGATGCCCTTCACCACCCTGGCAAAGTCTCGAAGGTTGAAGAGGTAGTGGCACTTGCTTGGAGTCGGGAGAAAGTTCTTCGTTACTGCTTTGTAGATCTCCATTGTTGCACTTACTACGGACTGGAAATGGAACGAATAGGTTGATTAATGTTGCCGATAAGTAAAAGTTATAAAGGGTGCAGAATATTATGGAAAACAATGTTAAAATGTGGCCTTGTACCATTTAATCTGCAACTGCACATCTTTCAAATCTTTGACTACTCCTCAAATGGTTAATCATGAATTGAAACTATATTTAAACAAACAAAATATTATTTGAAATAAATGATTAAGGATTCCACTTGAAACCGTTGAAGTAATAAGTTCAACAATGTCTATTGTGGTGTTGAACAGTATTAATATCAAATTCTTCGTTACGAAATTACGACACTAGAAATAATTATTTCTAGTAGTGGTAACATAAATTATATTCATTTCTGCGGTATTTTTAAATCTATTTATAATTTCCATTTCATTTTCCCTACCAATTCCGCATAAACTCACAGTTTACAATCAAACAAATTCACTCACCTTACCAGCCCTAACCACGACCTCTGGAAAACCCTTGTTAAAATGCCAGTCAATGATGGTACCAAAGATCTTCGTGAGGGTATTGTCTTCGAACGAGTCGAGGCCAACTAAGAAGGCATGTCTCGTTAGCCTTGAAGTGATCAGGTTAGACCCTCCGCCAGGGGGCAGCATTGCTGATACGAACAGCTGTGGAAATAACATAAGATATATAGATAGTCTTTTATTACTAGTACATGTGAAGAGAGATAAATACGTATATTGCATAAATACATATACCCTTTATTTTAATAATAATAAAAAGCATTTTTTCACAGTCAGAAAAACATACACCAAACGTATAAAATTAAAACTTAGAAACTAGGGGGTATAACTTGTGCATGTTATGCAAATTTGGAGACATAAAAGCTTTTGCTTTTAGATTCTTATTGGGATTGTAATGCTATAAATATAGAATATTGGAGACAGACTTGCAGCCTAACGCGCAATAGATTCCATTGACCCTTAGTCCCTTAGTTACCCCTAGGACATGCCGGGAACCACAGCTAGTTAGCATTCTTTTAACGTATCAGACTGGCAGGAAAACCACTTAGCATGGGGGTACACTTCTTCCATTTTTATCTACAATAAACACGTGTTAAATTTCGAATGCATGTTACGTATGAGCCACTCAAAGCCGACGTTTCACTAGATAGACAGCTCACAACGTGATAGGTAGTGAATAAAAAAAAGACAAACGGGTTCACGACCATTAACACTTACGAGGTAGTCAGAGGTTTAGGTGTCCATCTCAGCAATTGCGAAGCTAGTAATTCTATCGCCACCTCGAACCCACGTGTTGACCAGATAGTCGGTACTCAATGTGGCAGGACGTAAGCAATGTCGCCATTTACCCGCAAATCGTACCGTATCGTAGTAAATCGTATCACCATACACAGGCACAGGCTCTTACCTATCCCGAGGGAAAGGCAGGTTTCCTCACGATGCTTTCTCACCGTTAGCGTATAGTAAATTAAGTAAACTAACCACATCTACGACCTCCTGTTTCGACATTTCCTTCAGGTCATACCAGTGGCCGTGGTCGATCCACTGCCTCAGTAATTCCAAAGGAGGTTGAGCCGCGTAAACCTCTTTTTGAGGCATACTCAAGTCATCCACGAATAGGACACACTGAAATGAAGGTAATGCTAATTTAGACCGATGCCTAGCTAGATCAGTTACTTACGCCACAGTTTGGCTTAGAATCGATGATTTTAATTTACTTTCCTGCATAATAATTAAAAATATGTTATGACATAAAGCCATTTACTCTCAAGAATAAAAAAATAACATAAGATATAAGGGTACTAATGCTAGCAGGATAGAGGATTAATTGTCCATCAGTAAAATTAGTGACATTAAAAAAAATATTATAAAAATAATTCATTTGTACAAAACGGGCGTGATGTGTTTGTATGTATGTATGATATGGACCGACACGGGACGAAACGGGGGGTACCGAAGAGGACATCGCTTCGCGGATTGCCAAGGCCAGAGCAGCCTTCGCACAACTTCGGCCGGTGTGGCAGTCACGGAAATTGACCCAGCGAGTCAAGCTGAAAATATTCGCGTCAAACGTTAAGTCCGTACTGCTATACGGGTGCGAAACGTGGAAGGTTACAAAAGCCATCTCGCACCGTCTCCAGGTCTTTGTGAATCGTTCCCTTCGCCGAATTCTCGGTATATTCTGGCCCGAGAAAATATCCAACGAACAACTATTGGAACGCTGCCACGAAACCCCGATCGACCATCAGATCAAGCGCCGCAAATGGAACTGGATTGGCCACACGCTGCGCAGAGACCCAAGTCACATTCCAAAGCAAGCGATGGACTGGAATCCCCAGGGAAAGCGCAAGCGTGGTCGCCCCAAGCAATCCTGGCGGCGCACCGTTACAGATGAAGCGAAAAGAATAGGGAAGACATGGAGCGAGATTAAACGCGAAGCTCAAGACCGATCGGGATGGAAGACTGTTGTGGACGCCCTCTGCCCCACCCGGGGGACATAGGACAATAAGTCAAGTAAGTCATGATATGGACACCTCTAACCCGCACGCTGCCCGATAGTCAGAACCTAACGTGATGGATAAGGAAACCGTGTCTCTATTTACAAGCACTAACTTCTCCGCTTTTCTTCACTAACTTAATCAATCTTCTCCGAGGAGAAGGTGACGATGGAATAAAATGATAATATTCAAGAAAACTTACTTTCTTTCCCATGGATGGTCCAAAGACACCCTTTCTGCGTCTATCCACTTTCGACATAATTATGTCTTGAGTCTGCAAAGAGAATTAATGATTGATTTATATTATATAAAACATATACTCGTATTGATTACTAATGATTGTCAGATTATTTTACCTAGTAGTAAACCTTTTTTGTAGTTCCCGTGCTAGTGTAGGTCCTAAAAAGTAAATTAACTAGCTGACGTAAAACTAACCAAGGACATTTCAAGGACTCCAAGGTTCGATTCATCGTGAAAAGTATTAAAATACATAGATAAGTCTTGTCTTGATACTGTGAGGGAAAACATTGTGAGAAAACCATCATGTTTGCTGAACTGGTTCCCCTAAGTGCTTGTAAATGGCGACATAGCTTGCCATCTGTCACATTGAATACTACCTATCTGGTCAACACGTGGATTCGAGGTAACCATGGAATTACTACCTCCCCAGTTGCGGAGGTGGATACCTGAATCTCTTACTACTTTACTTTCTTACATTACGGTTAATGGTCTGGAACGCGTTAGTCTTTTTTTCGTCTTTGTAAGTCTTGATTGAACGTCGTTAATGAATAATAAATGTATACTATACCAAAAACCTCTATTCCATACCTGATTAGCAGTAGTTCGTGCAGAGAAGTTGATGCTGTTGGTTATATACTTCTCTTTTGGCAGTGTGAGTAGGAAGTTGAGGACCAGTGAAGACTTGCCAGTGCCAGTGGGTCCCACTATCAAGATCGGTATCTTGGCATTCACCATTCGACCCACGAAGTACCGCAGACAAGCGTTCTCGTTTGTCAGGATTATTATTTCGTTGATCTAGAATGAAGAGATATTGTGTTTAATATATTATGTATATAAATATATTTATTATATCGGTTACACAGGGTCGGCATAATAGGACATACGACAAACAGATAGAAGCTATATTTAAAACGAACGTTAGAAGTACCAATAACCACCAAGCGTGTACGAGGAGGTGTATGGATGCCAATGAAGCAAAAGTGGTATGTCTGGATCGTGACAAACGAGGATCCGTGACATTTGCTTCCTCTACTGAAACGGGTACGGTGTGTAAATGTATGTGTTAAATCTAACTTAGTTAATAAATTATATAAATTTGAGTCTCGTGCTAGCTGGTATGCAACAATGGCTAACTAACTGCAGTTCCTCACGGTACGTCGTAGGTGGTAAGTAAGAAAAGTTGTGGTTGTTAAAAATGTCACCAATGGTCCAAATTAAGAACATTATGACTCCGACATTATAAAATTACCTTGGGAATATAATGTCTCCTATTATTCTACCCTGAGAAGGATTGAAGATATCAAATGTATACGTAAGTACCATTCTCGAGGTTTCTCCACTGAAATATATACCAAAACTCAATGCACTAAGACTCACTTTAGCACTTGGACTGATAGGGGTTTCTCGTTCCAGCTCCACCCATGGAATCCAAGATCCATTGTTCCTCTTATCATAGATATAGTCAAAGACTGTGTCTTTATCAGGGAAGAGTTGCTGCTTCGTCAGTTTAAAGGATTTGGGCTTCGGATAGTGAGAGTTCTGACCATCTAAGAGTTTACGGAAGAATGGGTCGAAGTGCTTTCGACTTTCACCTGGAATTTAAGTAACAGTTGAGTAAGAACATAGATAGTATGTGGGTCAGGGAAGGCATTGAGTAGAAATAAAGATAGGTGAGGGAAGGCAATAGAATTGGTAATTCTGCAGTATCGGATATGATCGATTGATGCCTACGCTTACGCAAAAAAGGTACAGAAACAAGTATTTATGTAACGTTAAATCGTACAATTGATATAAAATGTCCTTTTTAGCACCACGTTTGATAGTGAAATGTCCTTTTCAAGAGCAGGTTTGAAAGATATTTTAGTGACATACATGGTCCTGAAAAAGACATTTCGCTATCAAAAGATGTCCTGTAAGGGATATTTCAGTGACATACAGGTTGTTTTAAAGGACATTTCAGTGACATACATGGTCCTGAAAAAGACATTTCGATATCAAACGATGTTCTGAAAAGGACATTTCAGTGACAAACATGGTCCTGAAAAAGACATTTCAGCGACAAACATGTTCCTGAAAAGGATATTTTGCTATTAAACGATGTCCTGAAAAAGACATTTCAGCGACAAACATGTTCCTGAAAAGGATATTTTGCCATTAAACGATGTCCTGAAAAGGACATTTCAGTGAAAAACATGGTCCTGAAAAGGACATTTCGCTATCAAACGATGTCCTGAAAAGGACATTTCACTATCAAACGAAGTCCTGAAAAGGACATTCCGCTATCAAAAGATATCCTGAAAAGGACATTTTAGTGACAAACATTTCAGCGACAAACATGGTCCTGAAAAGGATATTTTGCTATTAAAAGATGTCCTGAAAAGGACATTTCAGTGACAAACATGGTCCTGAAAAAGACATTTCAGCGACAAACATGTTCCTGAAAAGGATATTTTGCTATTAAACGATGTCCTGAAAAGGACATTTCAGTGAAAAACATGGTCCTGAAAAGGACATTTCTCTATCAAACGATGTACTGAAAAGGACATTTCAGTGACAAACATGGTCCTGAAAAAGACATTTCAGCGACAAACATGTTCCTGAAAAGGATATTTTGCTATTAAACGATGTCCTGAAAAGGACATTTCAGTGAAAAACATGGTCCTGAAAAGGACATTTCGCTATCAAACGATGTCCTGAAAAGGACATTTCACTATCAAACGATGTCCTGAAAAGGACATTCCGCTATCAAACGATGTCCTGAAAAGGACATTTCAGCGACAAACATGTTGCTAAAAAGAATATTTCAGTGACAAACATGGTCCAGAAAAGGACTTTTCACTATCAAACGATGTCCTGAAAAGGACATTTCTGTATCAAACGATGTCCTGAAAAGGACATTTCACTATCAAACGATGTCCTGAAAAGGACATTTCAGAGACAAACATAGTCATGAAAAGGACATTATGCTATCAAACAATGTCTTGAAAAGGACATTTCAGCGACAAACATGGTCCTGAAAAGGATATTTCGCTATTAAACGATGTCCTGAAAAGGACATTTCAGTGAGAAACATGGTCCTGAAAAGGACATTTCTCTATCAAACGATGTCCTGAAAAGGACATTTCAGTGAGAAACATGGTCCTGAAAAGGATATTTCGCTATTAAACGATGTCCTGAAAAGGACATTTCAGTTAGAAACATGGTCCTGAAAAGGACATTTCGCTATCAAACGATGTCCTAAAAAGGACATTTCAGCGACAAACATATTCCTAAAAAGGACGTTAGAGTTACAAAAATAGTCCTGAAAAGGACATTTCGCTAACAGACGATGTCCTGAAAAGGACATTTTCACTATCAAATGATGTCCTGAAAAGTCATTTCAGTGACAAACGATGTCCTAAAAAGGACATTTCAGTGACAAACATAGTCCTGAAGAGGACATTTCAGTGACAAACATGTTCCTGAAAAGGACATTTCAGCGTCAAACATGGTCCTGAAAAGGACATTTCAGTGATAAATATGGTCCTGAAAAGGACATTTCTCTATCAAACGATGTCCTGAAAAGGACATTTCAGTGACAAACATGGTCCTGAAAAGGATATTTTGCTATTAAACGATGTCCTAAAAAGGACATTTCAGTGACAAACATGGTCCTGAAAAGGACATTTCGCTATTAAACGATGTCCTGAAAAGGACATTTCACTATCAAACGATGTCCTGAAAAGGACATTTCGGCGACAAACATGTTCTTGAGAAGGACATTTTGCTATCAAACGATGTCCTGAAAAGGATATTTCAGCGACAAACATGGTCCTGAAAAGGATATTTCGCTATTAAACGATGTCCTGAAAAGGACATTTCAGTTAGAAACATGGTCCTGAAAATGACATTTCGCTATCAAACGATGTCCTAAAAAGGACATTTCAGCGACAAACATATTCCTAAAAAGGACGTTAGAGTTATAAAAATAGTCCTGAAAAGGACATTTCGCTAACAGACGATGTCCTGAAAAGGACATTTTCACTATCAAATGATGTCCTGAAAAGTCATTTCAGTGACAAACGATGTCCTAAAAAGGACATTTCAGTGACAAACATAGTCCTGAAGAGGACATTTCAGTGACAAACATGTTCCTGAAAAGGACATTTCAGCGACAAACATGGTCCTGAAAAGGACATTTCAGTGACAAACATGGTTCTGAAAACAGACATTTCGCTATCAAACGCTGTCCTGAAAAGGACATTTCAGTGATAAATATGGTCCTGAAAAGGACATTTCTCTATCAAACGATGTCCTGAAAAGGACATTTCAGTGACAAACATGGTCCTGAAAAAGACATTTCAGCGACAAACATGTTCCTGAAAAGGATATTTTGCTATTAAACGATGTCCTAAAAAGGACATTTCAGTGACAAACATGGTCCTGAAAAGGACATTTCGCTATTAAACGATGTCCTGAAAAGGACATTTCACTATCAAACGATGTCCTGAAAAGGACATTTCAGCGACAAACATGGTCCTGAAAAGGATATTTCGCTATTAAACGATGTTCTGATAAGGACATTTTCACTATCAAATGATGTCCTGAAAAGGACATTTAAGAGACAAACATGGTCATGAAAAGGACATTATGCTATCAATTAATGTCCTGAAAAGGACATTTCAGCGACAAACATGGTGCTAAAAAGAATATTTCAGTGACAAACATGGTCCTGAAAAGGACATTTCGCTATCAAACGATGTCCTGAAAAGGACATTCCACTATCAAACGATGGCCTGAAAATGACATTTCAGCGTCAAACATGGTCCTGAAAAGGACATTTCAGCGACAAACATGGTCTTGAAAAGGATATTTCGCTATTAAACGATGTTCTGATAAGGACATTTTCACTATCAAATGATGTCCTGAAAAGAATATTTCAGTGACAAACATGGTTCTGAAAAGGACATTTTGCTATCAAACGATGTCCTGAAAATGACATTTCACTATCAAACATGGTTCTGAAAACGGACATTTCGCTATCAAACGATGTCCTGAAAAGGACATTTCACTATCAAACGATGTCCTGAAAAGGACATTTCAGCGACAAACATGGTCCTGAAAAGGATATTTCGCTATCAAACGATGTTCTGATAAGGACATTTCAGCGACAAACATGTTGCTAAAAAGAATATTTCAGTGACAAACATGGTCCTGAAAATGATATTTCGCTATTAAACGATGTTCTGATAAGGACATTTCAGCGACAAACATGTTGCTAAAAAAAATATTTCAGTGACAAACATGGTCCTGAAAAGGACTTTTCACTATCAAACGATGTCCTAAAAAGGACATTTCTGTATCAAACGATGTCCTGAAAAGGACATTTCACTATCAAACGATGTCCTGAAAAGGACATTTCAGAGACAAACATGGTCACGAAAAGGACATTATGCTATCAAACAATGTCCTGAAAAGGACATTTCCGCGACAAACATGGTGCTAAAAAGAATATTTCAGTGACAAACATGGTCCTGAAAAGGACATTTCGCTATCAAACGATGTCCTGAAAAGGACATTTCAGCGACAAACATGTTGCTAAAAAGAATATTTCAGTGACAAACATGGTCCTGAAAAGGACTTTTCACTATCAAACGATGTCCTGAAAAGGACATTTCTGTATCAAACGATGTCCTGAAAAGGACATTTCACTATCAAACGATGTCCTGAAAAGGACATTTCAGAGACAAACATAGTCATGAAAAGGACATTATGCTATCAAACAATGTCTTGAAAAGGACATTTCAGCGACAAACATGGTCTTGAAAAGGATATTTCGCTATTAAACGATGTTCTGATAAGGACATTTTCACTATCAAATGATGTCCTGAAAAGAATATTTCAGTGACAAACATGGTTCTGAAAAGGACATTTCGCTATCAAACGATGTCCTGAAAATGACATTTCACTATCAAACATGGTTCTGAAAACGGACATTTCGCTATCAAACGATGTCCTGAAAAGGAAATTTCACTATCAAACGATGTCCTGAAAAGGACATTTCAGCGACAAACATGGTCCTGAAAAGGATATTTCGCTATCAAACGATGTTCTGATAAGGACATTTCAGCGACAAACATGTTGCTAAAAAGAATATTTCAGTGACAAACATGGTCCTGAAAATGATATTTCGCTATTAAACGATGTTCTGATAAGGACATTTCAGCGACAAACATGTTGCTAAAAAAAATATTTCAGTGACAAACATGGTCCTGAAAAGGACTTTTCACTATCAAACGATGTCCTAAAAAGGACATTTCTGTATCAAACGATGTCCTGAAAAGGACATTTCACTATCAAACGATGTCCTGAAAAGGACATTTCAGAGACAAACATGGTCATGAATAGGACATTATGCTATCAAACAATGTCCTGAAAAGGACATTTCAGCGACAAACATGGTGCTAAAAAGAATATTTCAGTGACAAACATGGTCCTGAAAAGGACATTTCGCTATCAAACGATGTCCTGAAAAGGACATTTCAGCGACAAACATGTTGCTAAAAAGAATATTTCAGTGACAAACATGGTCCTGAAAAGGACTTTTCACTATCAAACGATGTCCTGAAAAGGACATTTCTGTATCAAACGATGTCCTGAAAAGGACATTTCACTATCAAACGATGTCCTGAAAAGGACATTTCAGAGACAAACATAGTCATGAAAAGGACATTATGCTATCAAACAATGTCTTGAAAAGGACATTTCAGCGACAAACATGGTCTTGAAAAGGATATTTCGCTATTAAACGATGTTCTGATAAGGACATTTTCACTATCAAATGATGTCCTGAAAAGAATATTTCAGTGACAAACATGGTTCTGAAAAGGACATTTCGCTATCAAACGATGTCCTGAAAATGACATTTCACTATCAAACATGGTTCTGAAAACGGACATTTCGCTATCAAACGATGTCCTGAAAAGGAAATTTCACTATCAAACGATGTCCTGAAAAGGACATTTCAGCGACAAACATGGTCCTGAAAAGGATATTTCGCTATCAAACGATGTTCTGATAAGGACATTTCAGCGACAAACATGTTGCTAAAAAGAATATTTCAGTGACAAACATGGTCCTGAAAATGATATTTCGCTATTAAACGATGTTCTGATAAGGACATTTCAGCGACAAACATGTTGCTAAAAAAAATATTTCAGTGACAAACATGGTCCTGAAAAGGACTTTTCACTATCAAACGATGTCCTAAAAAGGACATTTCTGTATCAAACGATGTCCTGAAAAGGACATTTCACTATCAAACGATGTCCTGAAAAGGACATTTCAGAGACAAACATGGTCATGAATAGGACATTATGCTATCAAACAATGTCCTGAAAAGGACATTTCAGCGACAAACATGGTGCTAAAAAGAATATTTCAGTGACACACATGGTCCTGAAAAGGTCATTTCGCTATCAAACGATGTCCTGAAAAGGACATTTCAGCGACAAACATGGTGCTAAAAAGAATATTTCAGTGACATACATGGTACTGAATAGGATGTTTCAGTGACATAAATGGACCTGAAAAAAACATTTAGCAAACAAAAATGTTTGTATGTTAAAAAGTTACGAAAAAACTTATGTTCAGGAATATGTTGGCAAGAGAAAAGTCATTATCGGGACTGAATGATCCTGAAAAAGACTTTCCAGTAACAAACATGTTCCTGAAAATAATTTTCTACGAACATACACAAAAATGCCTGTTCTGTTAGAGAACCTATCATTTTCATTCAGTAATTTTCAGGACAATGTCCTCTACGATAAAATCATTTTCATTAAACTGATGCTCAGAGAAACGCTTTTTAATAACAATATTTCGTAGTAAAAATTCATTTACAGGATATGTTTGTTCGAGGAAAGTCATTTTCACGAGCATTTTTGTAACTTAAAAATATTTCTCCGATTCTGGCGTTAATTTTAACATACATACCATCAATAGTGGAACACAAGCCCCAAATGACGCAGAAAACGAACGCGTTCTGCAACCACAGAGTGCTAATCTGTGTCTCTTCGTCCAATAAGACTGTGAACATACGAGCGAACGACTGAAAGGAATAAGAACAAATAAGAATAATAATACATCAAATAATGTAGTAAAGTATAATAAAATAAGTACAACAAATAAGACCGAACCTGCCTTTCAGCTCATTATATCGTATGCTGATAAGTAACAATTAATTGAATTGAATAAGTGAGGTTTGGCGCAGATGGGTTAAGGATATGGAACCCGTATTTATCAGTATGAATATGGAGGTTTATGCTATTTCGAAAATGTTTAAGCATATTTTAGCTACTTTGTTAAACACACACTTATAATGTGAGGTAAATTATCAGCAGGAAACCTACTCTTCTCAAACATTAATTGTCAGGATGGATGTTATCTGCCTGTGAAATATGGGTTAAATAGTCATGAAATACCACTATTAAAAGGATAACGATATGTTATATATTATTCCTCTACTATTAAAAAGAACTTACATAAAACTGATGAATCTCGCCGACGTGTACAAAATAATTGCACTTGTGGAGTAGGAATTCAAAAACACTAGGGAATATCCAATCTATTAGATCTTGCACTATCTCGAACTGTTCTGGAATAATTCTGGCCTTGAGCTTCACGTTGTAGGACGCCAGGAAAGCTCGCCAACCTGTAGGTAACAAAGGTAACGTAATAAAATAACCTTTATTTAACAACTACAATACTTAAAGATAGAGTTTGTATTGATACAGGTGATACAAAAAGGGTAAAAAAATAAGGAAAAATTAAAGATCAATCATTTAATATTTTTAAAATGTTTCAATGACAAAAAACGACGCTCATTAGGACAAATTGTGAATACAGTCTTTTAATAGCATATGGATATCGATAGAGCGAAAACGGGCGTGATGTGTACATACATAGTTATGTACACATCACACATCATTTAAATGCACATTTTACCTGATAATCAGCATCTAATGTGACATGTTATAAAACACACCGCAGTTTAAAGACAGATTTTATCTGACAGGTTTCCTCACGATGTTTTCCTTCACCGTGTATTATACATTACATTAAAAAAGCATCAAATTTTTATTAGATTCCCATATATATTACAAAATACTGATGCTAAAAAGTTATCTATGAAAACTTTTGTCTCTGAGATCCAATCCAAAAACGATGTGATGTTTATGTTAAGATTAATCATCTCCTATTTATTACCCAATTGCTCTGGCTCCATGTAGATCATGCCACACCTGGACACGGTGGCTGGCGAGGCAAACTCCAGGTCAGCTGGCTCGAAGATCAAGTTCATTTGCATCGTCATCTGTTACAATATAAATAGGCTTTAGATTTGTCCATTGCATTTTGTTCAAATTGAGTTTCTTATCTGTGTTTATTTCTAACACAATCTCAATACAGCTGGGTTAATAAATTTAAACATTTTCATTCGAATATTTCGTCTTTTTAGGTATAGGTCCTCGGAAAATTAAATCTATATGAAAACTTTTAGATTTCATATTGCGGTTGTAGTTCCCTTTAATTCGGAACATTCTTGAACGATAATCCCATCGCCTAATAGATTTCACTCCTAGTCCCTTAGCCACCTAGTCCAGGCTAGCACGGGCCGTCTTACAATACCTGAATAATTTCTCCACTCATGAGGCACAGTTTCTTGTTGTCATCGAGCACGGTGTTCATGTTTTCAATCCACACGGCGTCCACGGGCCCGTCGAACACGATCCACTTGCGGTCCTTCGTCGTAGATGTCGCGTATTCACGGAACGCCAGCGCCAGTACTCCGTCGGACCTTTACGAGGTCATCGGAAGTTTATTTGTGTGGAAATTTGACTATTTAACTAAGTACATCATATTATATTATGTATATGGTGTAGATCTTGCTACGTTGTTTGATAAGCAAGATTAATTAGTTGACCATGATAACCAAAATCTTTATTACCCGAAAAGGTATGCTTAACTATGTTACTTTGTGCCTCAACATAATTATACTAACCATTAAGATACCAGGTGAACCGACGTTCTGTAGAAGATCGCTGATATTGCCTAGACGACCACGGTCTCATGAGTGTCTAAAAGGCCACATGAGTAACCGTGTCATACCTATACATACGTAACATACCCTTTGAAAGCCCTAAGTCTAGCTACGGACTATTTCAGCTAATTACTCACCACTCATGCGACGCCGGATCGAAGCATCCATACAGCTGTCCCATCGTAATCGCCTTCGGGTTGATAATTCTGTATATGGCTCCATTTTCCTTGTGCTTGGGCGGAGGCTTAACCAATTGTAAGGCCCGTAAAGCCTCAGCGAGGGTTTGGTAGGCTTGAGTCTTACCTCCCATGGGAGGGCCGACTATCATGAAGCCGTGGCGGACTAGCATCATCTCGTATATCTGGTGTAGGGGTAGGGTAATGGTATATAAAGAGTTATGGAATATATTGCTATGTGACTTAAACCTAATCCTTGATTCTCAAACTATTATCAATACATAGTTTTTTAATAAAGTGATTCAAGAGGAAGGTTTATATGTACAATAACATCCATTAAATAGTGGAGTAGGCTATATATTTTATACCCCTGCGAAGCCGGAGCGGGTCGCTAGTGATATATAAGGAGTTATGGAATATATTGCTACATGACTTAAACCTGATCCTTAATTCTCGAATTATTATTAAGCATACATTTTTACAACAACTAACAGATTTTACCAAATTTTATAGTTTTCCGTAGTTTCTACTATTACTATAGTTACATACTATATTTACATTTTATTGGATATTCCCGTTTCATTTTCCAAAACAACATGACCACGTTGCCCTAGCTTTGGTCACAAGTCAACTGTATAAAATAAAAATAATAAACCCCTTTTTCTTGTAACAGGTAATAGTTAGTGCTTGTAAATGGTGACACAGCTTACCAGCTGTCACATTGAATACTGACTATGTACAACACGTGGGTTCGAGCTGGCCATAGAATAACTACCTTCGCAATCGCGGAGATGGACTGAACCTCTGACTACAGCGCAAGGGTTGATCGTGAACGCGTTTGTCTTTGTCTAATTATATTATATTATTCGTAGTGACGTTTCCTTGTCTTAGAAATTAACCCCTATAGACTATAATTATGTATAGTATTCCCGTTCCTTAAACTAGAAACTAACCCCTACAGACCAACCTGTATGATCTTCTCCAAATACCACTCAGTGGCCTGCAGATTCCTCTTTTCCAGCTCGATTAGGATGAACTTGGTGAGCTCCTGGCGATCTGGCTGCATCATGGGCACGCCGGGGAACAGGTCGTTGTATATGCCGATGAACAAGGGCACGTCCTGAAGGAAACGGGTAGCGTGTATTGCCTCGGGGTCTGACATAATATCAGTTGGTGGACTA
Source organism: Leucoptera coffeella (assembly GCA_030578115.1). Taxonomy (NCBI): domain Eukaryota; kingdom Metazoa; phylum Arthropoda; class Insecta; order Lepidoptera; family Lyonetiidae; genus Leucoptera; species Leucoptera coffeella. The sequence continues at coordinate 216,257 of JAMBLF010000311.1, read as the reverse complement.
GGGTTGCTGTACTAGCTGACATTAGTAATTTTTTTTTATTATGTGTGTAATTCAATGGTAGCTACCTAATTGTTTTGCTGCTGTTATTGTAGGAGGTGACTTAGGGACTAGAAGCAAAGTTTTAGTAACTAGTCATATCATCGTCATCATATGAACGCCATCAACATCAAATATAAATATAAAATACAAATTATTTACATCTGGCAAAGAATTGACTTGATATGAACATGTATCACAGAAAATTTGTTGAATACGCTAGTAGACTGGGTACAACCAGTGTCAGACAAATGTTATGACTCTCAATGAACGTACTGTAGTTATATTGAATAATACCATTTGAGTATTTTTCCTTATTATAAGTGATTTGAGTTTCAGTTCGAATCAAATAGAAATTCATTTATTGCTGTACATAAGGCGAAATTTCATTCATTTTTTTCATACTTCTGCATTATGCAGAAGAACCAAGTGGTATGCAATTAAAAACCAAAATTCATTCGCATTTTAACCATATGATAACATTACTACCCTACCCTACCTGCGACAAAAACTTGGGCATATTGACATCAATAATAGCCCTCAACACCAGCTGTGACTCATCAGTGTCAGTGTAGCTCTTCTTCAAGGCTCCAGAAGCCAGCAGCACCGACTTGACAGCCCTCATGCCGTAGTCATAGTGATTTTGGGAGGACAACTGTTCCGAACATAACTTGTATGCTTGCACGATCTTGTGGGATAGTCTGGAAGTTCAAAAGATATAAATGTGTATGTTATTTGCCTGTGTGAATGTATTTGTTTATGTCAGTAAGATAACTAAGTTCATTTTACGAAGACACATTAACATTCAAGTGTTATAGTCCGTAAAAAAGATATGCATATCTTTCTGTCTTTGGTCGCCTCAAGCATTACTTTGCATTATTATTTGAGGTTATGACATTGATTTGGTTATTGAAATTACTTTGATATTTAAAAGATAGCTTCTCCACCGCCCTAAAGCCTCCATATCAAAGCCATCTCACATCATTTAACTATGCTAAAAGTGAATGCGGGAATGTACTATGTTTGAGGATCTTTGTACTCAAAAAGGGAATCAAGAACTTATCATTCCATTTATGCGCTAGACTAGTACGAGATTCATACTAGCCTTAGAACTAATTATATTATACGTATTATGTAGTTCTACCTATACCAATAAATAGTACTAACGGTCGAGCATTGACAAATCCGTTAGAATACAGCGTGATCTCGCCAATCATGGCATAGTCTGGCACCATCATAGCTACAGTTCTGAACAGCACCTTCAGGTTATCAGGGAGTTCAGTTCTACCAGCGTATCTGTAAAGCATAGGTCATAATCATATAACAAGGATGTAATTATTTATAAATTTTGTTTTGAGTTAGAGAAAAAAATCAAGAGTATCCTTCCTAACTATCTGGTTTTTTGTATCGTTCTTTGGTTTCCGCATAATGTGTATAATAATAAAATAAATATCAATTTAAATGGTAATAGAGTATTTTTTAAGGTAAGTGATTTTAGTGTGAATAATATACGAGATCGTGTAAGAGAAGACTAATAGAATAACATGACATGAAAATTATTTGTTATTTTCAGTTCCTTAAGCATTTACAACGTACAAAAAAAGCCAGTAATTATTACTTAAATATACAAAAAAGCTTGGTCAAATACCATACCTCTCCCTATCTCCATTGAAGGCACAAAACACATAAAAAACAATTATAAAAAACCTAAGAAATTACTTAACTTAATGTTATTTCTATAATTATAAAAACTATTGATACGAGCTTTGTAGCGTTTACCTAATCCATTCATATGGTACATGCTGCTCTGCCATGGAACCGAACCCAGTACCTTCTATTCCCAATCCTTTATACCATCACTAAAGCCATCTCAACCTTACTTTTTACCCTTACCATACACACTCGGTTATTACAATTACTCCTAACAACACTCTTCTACAAAACCTCACATACTACAAAAAAACTCCTACAAAATCTCTACTACCTACCCAGGATTCATGGTAATAAACACACAACACGAGGGATTGAGGCTGAGCTCCGTATCCTCGAAGATGAACCGCTTCACCTTCCTCAGTATCGCCATTTGGATGGACAGGATCTGCTGGGCTACCACCGAGAGCACTTCGAGTTCTATCCTGTTGAACTCGTCGAAACAAGCCCACGCACCTGATTGGGCTAGACCCTGGAATGTGGAAGTTGTTGTGGTTATATGGTGATGAGGTTCTGCTGTATATAATATGGTGATTGTTATGAAGTTCTAACTATCCTGGATCGGATAAAGAAAAGAACTATCACATTCCAAGTCAAAGAATCTACGAAAATCACAAAATTTATTATATTACATGGCTTAAGTTTATTATTGTTTTTTAAATTATTATTGATGAATTAAGCAACCAAGATATTCTTATAGTTTATATTGACATCATATTATAGGATCCGAGAAAGAGACAAGAAGGTTTTGTAGTCTATAGTTACAGAAGATCGCTAACTTGAATCATAACTTGAGTCAAAAATCTCAGACCGACTCATATTAATTACACTTCTCATACCTCATCTATTCTTCATCACTCATCCATATTTCACATCAATACCATCACAACCCTGATAGTAATACCATAGACTTAATTATTATTAAACTTCTCTTCTCCACCTTGAAATCAATATAAGAACTATCCTTATAGTCACCTTAAAGAACTTCCCGAGCGCCTTATAGTCCAATCCATCCGAGCAGTTGAAGACCACGCATTTCTTGGCCACCGCCTTCGCCAGATCTTTCGTGGTCTCCGTCTTGCCAGTTCCTGCCGGACCCTCGGGCGCTCCGCCGAGGTTCAGTTTTAGGGCGCTCATTAGAGTTCTGCGGGTCAAGGAACCAATGGTGAAAGGTCAGGTATAAAGCGTTAAGTGAAGTTGTAGTAGGATACATACACGTCCGTTTCCCTACAGATAGATAGGAAGAGTTCACGGCTCCCCATTTGTCCCGATCCTAACAAAACAGTGTTGTTAATTTACTATCATTCATCCACACAATATGTATGACGTACAAATACGCAAATTCGCAGGAAATTCTATTTTAATACAATTTACAAATTGAATATTTTATAAAAATTACCCTTGTATTATATGTACTATATTTCGGCGGCATGTTAGATATGAGCCTTTCAAAGCACGAGTTTTTAAATTTATTTATGTAGTACTAATATAATTTGTATCTTTCCCCCGTGCTAGTCTGGTACGTAAAAAAAATACTAACTAGTTGCCGTTCTTTTCGGCATATCTTAGGAGGCGACTATGGGACCAAGGAGAAATGGAATCTATTGGGCGATGGCCTAGCAACCTGTTACCAATGTTCCATATGACATCGTAAACCTAATATTAATGCTGCTTTTTATAGCTCCAAGGTTCTGTTATGTAAATGAACTTAGTCGGGAATAAATGTTTGGTTTATTTCATAACTTACCTAAAACATCGATCCGTCAACGGCGTCGCAACCAATCGTCCAGTATTCCCTAGATACTCGAAACCATAGTCAACATCCGTTGTGATCATGGAGCAGACTATTTTGTTGGACACCCAATAGTAGCGCAACTGGGAGATCCAGTTGAAATCTGTTATGTCTTGAACATTCTTCTGGATCAGCTCTTCTATTATAGAACGGCCTGCAAACGAGTTAAGTTTGTAGTACCGAGTTAGTATTATACATTATACATAGATATAGATTTTATAGTAGTTATACATAGATATAGATTTACGTCATATAATTCTTTTCGATGTGGGCAAAACCTCGAAGACACGTTAATATCTTGTACTACTATTAGCATGAATATATTCCATTGACCTTTATTCACATCCTACGAAAAGCGGCAGCTAGTAACCATTTTTTACGTGTCAGCTAGCACGGCACACAACTTAAATAAATAAGAATAAACGTGACTAAAATTCCTAATTATGTGCATAGAAGTATGTATTACTATCACCTTAATATTAAGCACAGTGTTAGTATATTTGTACATACATAATATCTTATTGGCATATATATATCGGCAAGTTGTAGGAGGAGACTGAGAGAGATGGGGTAACTGGAATCTATTGGGCGATGCGATACACAAATGTCTGTCTATCTGTCTCGATGTTCCATATGACATCACAACCCCAATATTAATGGTAGTACGTGACCAACGAGATGTTTCCTTATCTTCGAGGTTCTACAGTCCTAGTATGTATATCTTGAAGCAACTAACCGTGTACATCGATGACTATTAAGGCCTCCACCGTGATGCGGTTGCCAGGAGACAGGTCCCCCTGTATGAGGAAGACCAGCGCATTGATCTGGCTCGTGTCACGGGCGAAAAGCTCTGGCAATGTGTTCGACTCTATCGCTGCCACCACCTGAGAGGAAACACGGACTTATACGTTCACGTCATTACTGTGGCTAGAAAGAACCTCAAGGAAGGAAGGATAAAATCATCTTGGCTAATTTGGCTAGTTTTAGTATCGGGGTTGTGATGATATTAATATCAAAAAGATTGGTAGCCTATCGCCCCATAGGTTGGCATGACTCCCATCTCTTAGTCGCTTGCTACAGCATGCCGAAACGAGCAACAGCAAGCTAAATAATAAATTAAGCTAAAGATTGTTTTCATTTACGCATCAGACTTTTTTGTCAGTAAAATCCACAAATTATATATAAATTTCATTTATTGTTGAAAAATGGGCGATGATAGAAGTAGAAGTAACCACCGAGTATTTATGAAGAAGTGTATGGATGACAATAAAACTAATAATGTAAATACTCCCTTACTCTCTGTAGGAAGAGATCACGACTCCCCATTATTCCCGATCCTTACAAATTACTTTCACTTCATCCATACTTTCTCACACACTCTCTAATCTAGTACATACTTACAGTACACCTTTTTGCACACACAAGAACTTAGTCACCCAAATTTGTCACCCACAGTGTTTTGTATAAGTTGTATTATGTCTTCGTGTCTGTTTTTGTAGTCGTAACATAATCGTTTTTCTATTCTAGTAAATTCCCTAACCTCTTTAGTATACTCGATACAGGCACAGCACTGCACGATCTGCCCCGGCCACCGCAGCACCCAGTCAGCGCGAGGGTTGAGTGCGTATGCCACGGTGGCCTCAGCTGCCACGTCGCATAGGCTGATCTGCATCTGTTCCTCTAGCTGCTGGAGCCAGCGTTCCACCATACCCTGGAATATGGGAGATGAAGGATTGTTAACCCTTGAGTTAAAGTGTCTGTGTAAGAAATTATGTGAGGATATATAGTAATGAATATTATTAACTTAGATTATAAAATTTCTGAATTGACTATTGCCTGTTCTAAGGAATAGGGAAAATGTTTTCCCTCACCGTAGTCTGAGTTTCACGAATAAAAACATAATATACGGTTCACGACTTGTGTATACACACTCCCTTTTATATTATGGCGGGGTAGTCAGAGGCTTGTGTGCATGTTAGGTATGGGTCATTCGAAGCCCGTGTATCACTAGACTATTCACGAATGTATTTTGAAAATAATACAATCTAATTTCCATACAAATATGTTCAGGTGGGATTTAAACCCACTGATTCCCACTAATCCTGACACAGTCATATCCCCAACAACTGGCTCTACAAAATTACAAGTCACTTCTACAAAATTAGTAAAATGGACACTTAACCCTCTCATTTATCATGACAAGGACATTTTAAATACTGACAATACTGGCACAAATCCTACCTTCGCAGTAGCAGGCTGTATACTACTAGACAGCCTCACCAACTCATCCTCAGAAGACAGCATGCCAACTATCTCGCCCTTATCATTGAAGTCCAGGTTGTAGATACCCTCGAAGCACTTCTTCAGATGGGGCTGGACCCTCGTTGGGTCCTTGGTCTCTGACAGAATCTCTAGGAGTTCATCATTGGAGAGGAAGAAGAATCTGAAAGGATTATTATCTTATTTCAGTCTCGTGCTAAAAAGAATTATACCTAGTTTTTTCCTGGAATGTCGTAGGAGGCAATAGGCAGTTTTCTTCATGTAAGACAAGTATACCATCTCGTAAAGTTACCTCATAGTATTACTATATCGAGTATATTTTTTAAAAAAAGTGAGATTTTAATTTATAAATATCAATTTAAAGTTGAATTTCTAATAGTTCCGCCAAAACACTATTTTGATCAAAATGGCGACGATGTCATTTTTCACTGACGTCATCAGACGGTACAAGGTACCCCGTGACGTCATAGTCAATCAATTTAAAGTTGAATTTCTGATAGTTCCGCGTTAGTCAATCAGTCAGTAATTTTCTGCCATTTTCGGTCACGTGATATCCATATAATAATTTACAATCTTCAAGCTTCGTTTTTAGCATTTAATCTTAATAATTTGGGGTTTTAAACACTTCAGACCTATTTAAAATCTACCAAAGTATGCAGATGGCAAAAATATATCCTATATTTTTCATATATGAAAGTAGCCTATTAAGGGACTAGGGGTTTAATAGAATCTATTCGTCGATGGGATAGCTTGTCACATATTTTCCATTATGACATCGCAACCCCAATATTTGTGCTAAAAAGTGACCTAGATGGTATCAAGAGTTTCATAAAAAAATAACAAAGAACCTGTTATCAATAATGAACGATTTATTAACGCTATCATTGCTCCGTTAGTTCTGTTATATGTGAACAAGTAGTATATTATATGGGTAAGTAGGTATCAGCTAGTTAAAGTACAAAGCGTAGAAGATTAACCTGGGGAAGAACAGCCTCTTCTTCTCCAGATAGTCGTTGAGGCCTCGCTGTATCTCCTCAAGCATCTCATTGTTCATCTTCAGTTTCTTCAAGAGACCTGGATGGTCGGTTGCTGGCAGTACCTATAAGATTGGCGACAAGAAGTAACAGGATGTTATTTTTAAATGTATACATTTACAGCTCTACTACCTCAGTGGAGAGTATCAATCGTCACTTTGAATGACTCTGATAAATTTCTTTTGCTTCACTGACAACCAAGTTTGTTTCTAAATTCTGTGTATGTTCAACGTGACCTATTCCATCTAACTGTAGGTACCTTATAATTTGGCTCTATGAATTCCCTTCGTAGTCCTCCTTTCATTTAGTCCAGTCATATTTTTAAAGGTTCAAAACTACGCTTAGTGAGTGTCCCCACGGATCCGTAAAAATCTTTCCATTGTTAATTTAATTTTTCTAGGACGCAGAATAACAGTTTTTGTAATAAACCCAATAAATTAGATTAGATAGATTAGTACCAAAATAGAAATAAAAAGCTTGTTCAGCAGATTTTCAACTAATATGACAGGTGGTTGGTTATTCGTAGGGTTTATCGGAATACCAGCGTTGGCAGTGTGAAATTCACACAATCAACATTAGCTGAGACAAATCCTATTCACACTTGCGCGGGGTTGCCATGTGCACTTGGTTCCATTAATGTAAATTATTATATATGTAATTAATTATTTTCTCTATTTGTGTATATGTATTACTGCGTCTAGTGTGAATAAAAGGAAATTTATTTTATTTTTATTATTCGTCATTTATATACAGCTAGTTAGCATTATAACCTATCCTACCTTAGCTTCCTTATGAGTGGCAGTCATGATGTTTTTCCAGTCCTTGTCAACGTCGCGGAAGTTCCTCGCCTCCACCGGCATCTGCCTCATAATGTCCTCTGAAGAGAAGATTGGCTCCAGATACATCCAGGTCGCTTGGCACTGGTGGAAAAGAAGAATATTTATCAGGACTACTGATACTAATATACTAATATTGTCTTATAGGACCAACTCTTACGTAACCGCTCTTCCACTCGCATATATACTTTTTTCAGCTAAACCTTTGAGAGTTAGATAGAGGACATAATGAATATTGATGATGTTACAAGTACCTACAACCGCCGACTGTGTATAAGGTTTGGTTTGCTAGGATTTAAAGAATGGGAATCCGTGACTTTTCATTAGGGGATAGATAATACGAATAAAATACATTCAAGTACATAGGTATATTCGCCTTTACTTTCTAATAGGATTGCCATAAATTATTAATCTTTACTCATTCATTTTCTTATTATCTTCACATTTATTTTCATATCATTCTGAGTATCCCGAAATAATTTTAAAGGTTTACACACGTACACGAGGATATTATATATGTCAATTCATATGGACACACATATTAACATTTACATATTAATCATTGATTAATACCAACCGCTAGCCACTGGTCCAATATATCCTGCATAGATATAAGCTTATCTTCCCACGATATCATGTCCTTCTCAAACGCCTTCACATAAGGTGATCCTCTCATGGTCTGCGCTTTCAGGATATGGTCGTCCAATAGCTGCTGAATATCATCCACACCGGAAAGGATGAACGTGCCTGTGTCTCTGTGGATGTAAAAGAATCATACATACATACACATCAGGCCTGATTCCCTGTAGAGGGGAAGGCAGAGATCACGGATCCCCATTTGTCCCGAAGAAAGAAAAGAATCGTATGTCAAGAAAACTAAACATTAACGATCCCGCAAAAGATGGTGGGGAGTTAAGTATCCATCATAAACTAAGGATTGTCACGGTTTTTGGTCAAGGCAGAAACTAAATATTCACGAAACCGTGAGGGACTCTAGATATTTAAAAAGTTCACCGTCATGTGAGGATTACGACGGTAATGTAAAATGTTTTAACTGATAGTCAGTATTCAATGTGATAGGTGGTAAACCTTACCGCCGTGTATAACTGACTGTTGTCTCATAATGTTTTCCCTCACCGAAATCAACAATAAATAAAATAAAATCTTTTCTGAAATAATCTCTTTTTCTGGAAACAATCTTTCATATCCCATTGGGATATAGAGACGTCAATAATAAAATTAATTATATTTTTATTTAACCATTCATTTTACTAAAATACAGTTACAGACTTGAGCCCCACTCGGTATGAATTCAACATTAAAAAACCTTCATATCTTTTAATATTTACATTACAGTTCATAATAAACATATTAAAAATATAAATTACATGTACGAGTACGCATGTAAAACGATATCTCAACTAACCTGTAAGGACTGACATCAAACTTGACATCATCCCATTCATCCTTCATCTTATTGAGAGCGGCCTCCAAAGTATATTCTTTGGCCGCGTACTGTTCTATTTCTTCCAACTGGGTCGCAAATACATGGACCCCTTGTTCCACCATGTCTGCTAAGGTTGCTTCTGGTCCGTGGTCTATGTCGGTACCCACTAACTCACTGATCTGGTTCCAGTGACGATCTCGCATGCCCTAGGGGTTTAGAATGTTTAGTGTTGAGAAGATATTTATATAGGAAACATAGAGAGCTTACAAACCACGTATGTAAAAACATATGATCATAACAGACATATCTGATATCTGCAAAAGAAGAACTTAAATAAAAATGGGTTAAAAATTGCGAAAAAGTTTCAGTAACATCTTTGAAATGCAAGTTGAATAGCATTACGTATAATTATTGCCAAGCTTAAAAATAAAATAAAATTATAAACAAGACTCACTCTTAATCAGCGGTGGAAAGGGTTATCTCATCTAAGCATGGAATTTAAGTTTTCTGTTTTTCTTACATTTCCGCAATAAAAATACATTTACCAAATATACTACGTTGAAAGTAAATCGTGAGAAAAATAGGGAATTTCTCGGAACACCTAATAGATATTCCTTTCACATCTATAATTGCCTCTTAATCCCCCTACAAATCGTAAAGAATTCATCATCTCTTATGAGATTAATTAAAACATCCAGTACCATTATACCTCTTTTTATCCTACCTTATTACAAATAGCCCTCAGCACAGGCAGTAGCACTTTAAACTTCTCCAGTTTACTCCTAACTGTATCCGCAATCCTCTTAGCCCCGGCATATTCGAACAGCTGTTTCCCCAACTTGTAGAGTAGCTTCCACCATTGCTCCACGTTTTCTGTTATCAGTTCTGCGTCTAGACCAGCGAAGGGACCGTGGTACCTAATGAACACAAGCGTATATAAGAACCGTGGTGACTGATAGTATAAGCAATTATAGTTTTAAGAGATTCGCGATTTATACTCATGATTAATAATAATTAACGGGACTTATCGCGTAAGTTTATATATAATAAAATTACCTTTATTAACCCCGTGAAAGAACACTGCGATGGAGGCGAAGAAACATGAATCGTCAGTCTGCCCGTGACCATGGCTACTGCAACGTAGCCGAAACGTCGGGTTAATAAAGGTAATTTTATTATATATAAACTTACGCGATAAGTCCCATTAATTATTATTAATCATGAGTAAAAGCAATATCAAATAATTCCCCACATTTAAATTTTTTCACAAGTTTTCATTACATGAAACATAGATGGCACTGTAATTATAATTTGATTTTTATATTATATTCTTCGCTCCTTTTAGTAGCAGGGTGATGATATATAGCCTAAAGCCTTCCTCAATAAATGGTCTATCTAACACAAAAAGAATTTTCGAATTCGAACCAGTAGTTCCTGAGATTAGCGCAAAAAACAAACAAACTCTTCAGCTTTATAATAGTAGTATATATAGTATAGTGTCGTGATATTTAAGGACGTAAATAGAAGGTTAATTAGTTGTCTGTCAATCCGGTATGTCGTTATTAACTAAGAGATTAAGGGTAAAGGAATCTTTAAGGTGATATGTTAGCAATCTGTCACTAAAGTTCCTTTTAAAAAGCATGACCATCTCGATAGTTTTATATGCTAAATGTGAATGAGGAGATATTATGTCACCTTCTAAAAAAGATTGAAGTGAATTTATGTATTTAAATATGTTAATTATTCTCATCTTTCTAACGGCTAGTTTCAACGTAAAATGGTGTTCCGAATATTACAAGTACATACACATCGCTTCTCCCTACACAGGGTAACGAGATTACGTACACCCGTTATTTTATAGAATATAATAGAAAAACGTTAATTCACAATAAAAACAATACAACACATCACAAAAAATTGGAACAAACACATACGAATAACAGTAATAGCAATACAGCGCATTGCTATCATGAAAGGGCCCAGACTCAGCATATTACGAGTATGTCGGGAACCAGTTAGTTTACGACGCAGATACTCCGTCTGAACCACATTCGTTGCCTATAGCCCAGGATTACCTTTTATAGGCAACAGTGCACATCATAGATATTTTAATAGGTTATCATAATAATAATAATAATATTTGGACATTAATACACAAATTGAACTAGCCTCTTTGTAAGTACATTTAATACTTGTGTTAAGGGTACTAGTCAACGTATATTTAAGAAATGTATACATATCATATATAGATAAATACATATATAGCATATATAATCAACGACCAGACTGGAAAGCAGAAGAAAAGCGTAGTTCTTAACTCTGTCTCCACCGGGAATCGAACCCGGGACCTCACGATTAGCGTTCAGGTGTCTAACTGATCGCGCCACGGAGGTCGTCAAATGTTTTGTATTTTTCGTATGCTTAGTTATAATAACTGTAAACCTATTGGATACTTGTCTTTTGGTTCATAAAGATTATTATTATTTATAAGCCGCTTTAAATCATCTTACCATCGCTCGTAACCCTCATAGAAGTCATGTGCTGTATGCCACAGCTTGTAAAATGGCTCTACTCCAGCCAGCATGGACTGTAGAGAGAAGAACACTGACTGCTCTTGCTCAAGTAATTCTTCCTCGAAGATGATTTCATCTGCTTCCACTTTTGCGGCCTAAACAGGTTAAAGATAGGGTATAATCACGTGCAATCATTAACCCTTGTAACAATTAGAAAACTCAAGTGTAGATATGAGTAATTATGTTACTACTGTTTGATTTAGGAAGAAGTTACTTGTGATTACATTATCAGGTGTCAAAATTAGTGATTCTATGACTACCGTTTCATAAGAGAAAATAAACAAAAAAGAAGACAGTACTTGTCACATTGAGCCAATTGTAGCAGACCCGTATGAAAGAAATTTAGAATTAAGTATTGCGATTATTCATATTGAGTATTACTCTTAGTATAAAGAGAGAGAACGGGACTTATTGCGTATATTTTATATATTACACAAAGTTTCGACCACGTTGCAATGGTCTAGATGGCCTAAACGTTGGGTAACAAAGGTAAAATTAAGAATATCCCACCTTAGTCAACTGATAAGACATTCAGACACATTCATATTCTATCCAACTTTCAGTTCAGGACTGTACACCAAACTTCGTTTACATTTTTTCCAACTCTACAGCCACACTACTTTTACATCACACTCGTTGCCCAAGAGAGGGGTAGGCAGAGTCCATATATCCCCATTTACTCACATGCAAGTTGCCGTAGAGTTCATCGCACCGCTTCAGCACCTCCTTGAGGAGGTCCAGCGTGAGGATCGGAGGGTCGTACTTGCGGAACGAATCCAGCTCCTTCTCTAATTTCTTCAGCTTATCTTCGAATATTATTTTGCGGTTCCTATAAACATACATACATACATACACATCACACCTGATTCCCTGTAGAGGTGTAGGCAGAGATCACGGATACCCATTTGTCCCGATCCTGACAGACCACTTTCGCTTCATTGACATTCATACATCTTCTCATACACACTCGGCGGTTATAGGTACTCCTAACGTTACCTCTTTTCAATTATATATCGATATCTTATAAATGATATACTATATAACGATCTTTATATTTGCATATGTTGATTATATAATTTAATCAATAATAATATACACATTATGATTTTTGTCCCTCAGTTTTCACCTAGAAATGGCAGCGTAAAATACGAATTGCCCGATAAGATATAAAACAATTTCCCTTATTTCTTAAGCCATTTTAATGTACGTTAATACTAGTAAATCTCTTAACAAACTATATGAAACTCTAAATGTATCAAATAATGCCCTTTGACATAGTCTATGAGTTTAAGCTCTTGCGGAAAAAAGTCGTTTTAAACTTATAGTTATCTCCTAGGCGAATGTGATCATGTACTTACTTGAGTTTCTCCTCAGCCATAGTCTTCTTGGTATTGAGAGTAGCGAGGGTCAGCTCGATGGTATCCTCCAGATCCGAAGGCCATAGGAACACCCGAGTATTCAAATTTATATCTTCAACTGTGGAAAGTTCATATTGAGTTACTAGTCCTTTATTTGGTAGTATTTAGGGGTCCGTGATCTCTGCCTACTTCTCTGTAGGGAAATGGGAGTGAAGAGTGTGTATGTATCTATTTGGTCATACTAGAGGCTATTCGCATCCATTGGGCATTGTTTAAGAAACTTGTCAACGATATTCTACGTCAATATCATCACGAAAGACCAGAGCTACTATAAATCATATGTGGTAGAAACCCCGTTGATCCGTACGAAGCGCTTTGCTTTGTCCTTCTTGATGCGGACTGCTAAGGATTGGGATTCACTTCCCCCGTCTGTATTCCCGGTAGAATATAACTTGGGTCTCTTCAAGGCTAGAGTGAATAGGCTATTACTGGACCAGCGAGTAACATCATCGACCTCATTGACACTTACCATCAGGTGAGATAGGGGTCAATCACTGGACAGTTATTAATATAAAAAAAATCACTATATACTGCGTACGTAGTCGTAATTTAATAAAGTCATTACTATACATTGATCTGTAATTAGAATATCAATATCATATATAAGCTGAAAATCAGTTAACTTTACAGACATCAGCCTAATAAATCCCTAGTTCAAAAGCTTAACCAACTTACAAGTCAAATGTGCATGGTCCATCAGGAACATGACATACTCTGCCGTGGTCCTTGCCTTCTCCCTGAGGTCGAACATGGCGCTATCCCGACAGTCCACGATGTAGTTGATCAGTTCAACCAGCTGAGCAGTCGTTTCTGGGGTCTCTCCGGCTCTGGACGACATTTCTTCGTATATGTCGCAGATTCTGTAATACGTTTAATTTGTGTGTTGATTTGTCTCTTTATGGTTTAACTTTTGACTACCTTGTGAGGGTTATAAAATCGTGATGGTGTTTATTCTTTTGTCTTTCTGTGGTGGAAGATAAACTAAAAGACATAATATGTAGGGATAGTTAGAGGATCAAGTTAACATCACTGAAAATGAATAAGAAATTCTATTCTTCTAGCTAATCATATCACCAATTATAATATGCAGTATTACCTATTCATGTGAGTTTCATCACTGCTTTCCTCACCGCAATTGGTGTACATATTTAACAAACACATCTAACGATGACAATGTACATAAATATATATTATTATAATATTTAAACCTTGTACGCACTGACACAGAGCACAAGCCCCAAAGACCGAGCTACACCAAAACCAAGGTGGGGTAACTCACGCTCTATTCCATTTCCTATTAAGCTGGATAAAATGATCCACGATATGCATGCGGAGACCATCCACGATCTCCACCAGAAGATCATTGACCGGGGAGCAGTCCAGCATCACCATGTTCAGAGGAACCTCACGGCGAAGGAATAGCAACTCGTCACGCAACTTCTCGTATTGGTGGATGCGGTTTGAATAGTCCTGTGGATGATAAAAATGATATTATGATAGATAGGATTGAGTAGTCCTGCAAACGGGTAATAATAACCCAAATAGTTTATAATTATTAAGAAACTCATTCATTATGTTCGGGTTGCATTTGGAATGAATAATGTAGTTTTGGTAAAATGATGATTGAAATTTTCATTCATTCATCCGTCTCTGCATTTCAATGATTGCGAAGAACAGCTGTTTGGCGAAGATATCGTGAGCAATCTTTCCTATTCAAAAAAACATGCCATAAAAAACCTCTTCCATTTCTTAGCATCTAGTTAACACGCAATCGTGAACTGGCTATAGAATCAATAACTCCGTATTTGCAAAAAGACATTTAAACTGACCTCACAATTCTAGGACTTATCTATACTTTAAAGAGAATCGCTATTTATATTGCTTTCTAGAAAAACGGGACTCACTTTTATTTTATAACCAAACTAACGGGCATTTTGCAAAGGCCTTGGTAAAGGGTTAAATATCTAAAAAATACAAACGCGTTCTATCCAACCCACGTGTTGACCAGATAGTCAGTATTCAATGTGACAAGTTGTAAGCAATGTCGCCATTTACAGGCACTTTTAACTGTTCGGGGAACAGGTAGGTTTCCTCTTGATGTTTTCCCTCACCGTAATTCATTCGTATGCATTTCGTAAATCTATTTTTATTACGAAAATGTACATAAAAATTTATTAAACTTCATTTCCATTGGTACACGTTCAAGCGGGATTTGAACCCTGTACCCACTTATACAGAGCCAATCCCCAAGCAACTGAGCTACGTCGAATACTTTCAAATATTACGATGGAAGCGAAGACATCTTGCATGTCAGTTGACTTATGACTAAGGCAATTGCAACTAAGCCAAAATATCACGTAGCAAAGCTATTCCTTAATTATCTTATCAAAGTTCCTTTCTAACCTTAAGCAACGGTGGAGTTTCCTGTGACATAAACTCTTTTAGTTCCTCCATAGCTTCTCCGTTCAACAAGTAGTAAAACTCCTCATACATCGACAGGTACTTGATAGGCCCATTTTTGTTGTTCGCAAAACAAGCAACACATTTATTCAGTATCTCCAACATGTAATCTTCGTCAGGAAATGTCGCCATTAAGTAGGGTTCGGGCCTTGAACTGTCTGTAAAAAGAAACAATGTAATACACTACACAAATACATGAGTTTATGAATTACATGGCACATAACTACTGCTGCGTTGTGAAAGGGTATCTTAGAAAAAAATACTAGTTTTGGATGTAAAAAGAATGCTAACTAGATGTTGTTCTTTCTAGCATGTCGTAGTAGGCGACTAGGCACTCGGGGTATATGGAAAGTATTACGCGATAGGCTAGCAATCTGTCACCACTGTTTCATATGACATCACAACCCCAATATTCATGCCAAACAGTGACTAAGGAGATATTTTCGTGTCTCTAAGGTTCTGTCCACCCCGAAAGGGATTAAAGGACGTACATGTATGTACATATGTATGTATGAACATAACAACTGTATACTTACTGGGGTACATAACACTATCAACTGTTGGCAATTGCAGATTCACGTTCAATATGGTCTCGAACCATTTGTGTATTATACTCTTCATGCTATCCAAATGAGGGTTGAAGACCAAGTCTGTGGACCCCACGCGGCCTTCTACCGTGATCTTTATTAGTGGCATCTGGTGGTACATGTAGTCTTGATAATCCGACGGGTAGTCGTTGCCAGCCTAAAACAGAAAACTCTTTTGGTGTGGACGGAACGGATTAATACTATAATAATATTGAAGGACACTTACAACAATTGAACTAGTCCATTGGTAAGTACATTTAAGACTTAAGGGTACTAGTCAACGTATATTTAAGTAATATATACTTATTATGGATAGATAAATATATATATAGCATCAATACATAGTATAAAACAAAGTCGCTTTCTCTGTCCCTGTCCCTTTGTATGCTTAAATCTTTGAAACTACGCAACGGATTTTGATGCGGTTTTTTTAATAGATAGAGTGATTCAAGAGGACGGTTTATGTATAAAAATATTTATAATATATATTTTATACCCGTGCAAAGCCGGACCGGGTCACTAGTACTATAATAATAATATTGAATGACACTTACACCACTTGAACAAGCCCCTTGCTAAGGCATTTAAGAATGAAGGGTACTAGTTAACGTATATTTAAGAAATATATACTTATTATAGATATATAAACAACATATAAACAATAGACGATCCGACTGGAAACTAGAAAATCGTGTAGTTATTAACACTGTCGCCACCGGAAATCGAACCCTACAACGTACGATTAGCGTTCCAGTAGTAAATGTGTGTTATGTGGAATGACAGTTGAATCTTTTAGGTGAGGGGCTAGCAAGTTGTAGCCAATATTCTATCACGACTCGATCAGTTGTTAAATAGGTAGGAAAAAAACTAGGAATATAAAGTAACACTTACAATGTATTTAGTAAAGTATTCAGCGAAATGATAGATACTCCTTTCAACCAAACTCCTTACTTGTCTGGACATTAGACTCCTGACTGCCCTGTAAGATAAATTAAATAAAATATTATTTGCATACATACATACACATCACGCCCGTTTCCCTATAGAGCGGTAGAAATCACGGATCCCTATCATTTCCTATCCTGACAAACCAGTTTCGCGTCCCTTTTTAATATTCTTTGTATAAGGAATCCGTTTGCGTGACGTGTCGGGGTCTGTCATTACATCAGTGCTAGCAGATTGGACTACCCTTTCTGCTAGCAAGTAACTGAGACGGATCCTTTTCGCAAGGCCCGGGGCCAGCATACGGCGCCACGCCCCTATTCTCCATTAAATTATTGTTTTCCGTTTTGTTTCTGTCGTCGTTGGTCTTGTGTCTTTGTGAATAAAGTGTTTTTTTTAACTCCACAATCGCGGAGATAGTAATGCGAGCTCACATGTTGACCAGATAGTCATTTTTATGTAACTGGTGGTAAGCCATGTCGCAATTTATAAGCACTAACAATTACCTGTTCGGGGAACAGGTAGGTTTCCTCATGATCTTTTCCCTCAACGTAGCATTCGATGTATTTCCCGAATGTATTTTTATTACGAAAATGGACATAGAAGTTCATTAACCTTCATTTTCATTGGTACATGCTCAATCGGGATTTGAACCCTGTACCCACTGATACAGAGTCAAGTTCCAAACGACTGAGCTACACCGAATTTGTTAAAAGTTAGACTTACTGAAAAAACAAGTCAGCCAAGAAGGCTCTGTTGGTTTTCTTCTTGGGCACGTACACGGCCCAATGCTCGCGCATCTTCACCATTATGTCAGCGACATCTGTGATTAGAAAAGAGATAATATTACCTTTTTACATTATTACTTTAATTAACATACATTAACAAATTATTAACAAACACTCGTCTTCTCATGGTAAAATTAGATAACTAGGGAAGCATCGAAAGCTAATTTATAGTAATATTATTACGTCTTTCACTAGTACAGTATACTAAAATCTAAGAACAATCACAAATATGACAATGTATGTTGCACGATGATTTTTCATAGATACATCTCACAACAAAAACTAATACACATATTAAAAAAATCAGAGAGAGGCCATTTCTAAGGTATCAAAAAGGACAGGTAATAGTTAGTGCTTATAAATGACGACATGACATGTCTTACCACCTGTCACATTGAGTACTGACTATCTGTTCAACACGCGGGTTCAAGTTGGCCATAGAATTAATACTTTCGTAATTGCAGAGATGGACCCCTCATCCTCTGACTACGCAAGGATTAATGGTCGTGAACGCGATTGTCTTTTTATCAAAAAGGACTCGGTATTCAACGGATTAATGGTGACTATAGTATATTCGCATTAAGAAAATAGTGACGTCATCATGTCCCCATGATTTAACCAATGACATTTCATAAGAGTTGTCTGTTATTGGTCAATGTGACTTGTTTTTTCATCAACTAACGTCTCATTGGCCAGTTTAACTTCTGAATATCATGACGTCACTATTTAGTTAACGCGAACAGCCTATAGTAGCTAGCCCATCGCCATATACCCTTACCAATGATCCAGTTATCGATAAGCTCTCGCCTAGAAGCCTCGCAGTGCTGCGAGATTCGTTCGGAGAAGTCAGAGGGCGTTTGGGGACTGCCATCCCCCGTCGCCAACACAGCCTCCATGTCGCATATGTACATATGCTCGTATCTGTAGGTTAAAAATGAAATACATACATATACATTCACGACCTTTAATCCCTTTCAAGGTGGACAGAACCTTGGCGACCTGAAAACATCTTCTTGGCCACTTATTAGCATTACAATGGGCTTTTAATGTCATATGTAACATTGGTGACAGGTTGGTAGCCTATCGCCCAATAGATTCTATATATACCTAGTCCCTTAGTTGCCTCTTATGGGAGAGATGACGGCTAGTTAGTTAGCTATACCGTTCTTACCGGCATGTCGTAGAAGGCGACTAAGAGACTAGGCGCAAATAGCGATGCCTAGCAACCTGTCACCAATGTTCCCTTCACAACCGCAAAATTCATACTAAATCGTGACTAGGATAAATAATATCTTCGAGGTTCTGTCCACACCGAAGAGGATTTAAATTCGACGAAGCTCAGTTATTTGGGACTTGACTCTGTATCAGTGAATACAGGGTTCAAATCCCACTTGAGCATGTGCCAATGAAAATGAAGCTTAATGAATTTCGTAATAAAATTACAATTTACGTAATGCGTTGAATATTATGCAGAGAAAACCTACCTGTTCCCCGAACAGGTAATAGTTAGTACTTGTAAATGGCGACTTGGCTTACCACCTATTACATTGAGTACTGACTATTTGGTCAACACGTGGGTTCGAGGTGGCCATAGAATTACTATTTTCACAATTGTGGAGATGGACACCTGAATATGACTACCTCGCAAAGGGTTAATGGTATTTTTATTTGATTTAGAGACGTGAATGTACATAATACTATGACTATGACTACCCTGCAAGGGTTGTGAACGCGTATTTTTTTGATTTAGAGACGTGAATGTACATATACGTATATAATTTCCACCCACCGTTCTCGCCACAACCGCTTGAGCTCCCCAAAGATGGGGTTCCCCTGGAAGTATCTGTAGCGGAAGGACTGGCGCGCCCTGATGATGGCGTCATGATGCAGCACTGGCGCCCTCACCACCAGCGCTGGCCACAGGGGCGGCACGAACGGGATGTAGAGCCGCTCCTGCTCAGCCGGGTCCTCCAGGATGTAGCTGATGATGTGCCTGGAAGAAGATAAGGTATAATAATAAGCAACATGTTACCAATGTTCCGTATGATTTGAGTTAAGAACTGCTTTTTTTTGCTTTCCAGTCTGGTTGTTGATTATACATGCTACATAATAATAATAGCATGGCTGATACTGGGTACTGGAATATTTAAAACATGGTATTACTTATGATTGTTACTTTTGTGTTTCATGTCCTACCGACTGAGATGGCCGGGCTTGGCTAAATAGCGACAGTATACAGGGTGGCGCATTCAAAACGGTCAGTATGGGAAAGTCTGAAACTATAAGAGATACGAAGATTTGTTCTTAGGAACCATGTCACCGATATTGATAAAAAGAAAAACTGCATTCATATTTTCTTTGAAAAAACAACTGTATTCAGTACGGGAATCGAACCCGGTTGCTTTGAAAAAATAAATTGGCCCTTTTCACTTTTTCTTTTTAAACATCAATTGTGTAGGTCTTAAGCTGTAAATGTCTGTATGAAACATGGTGTCGAAAATGAATAAAATGCATTGTTTTGGCATACTTTAGTTTATCATGGTAGGTTTTCTAAGTGACCACTTTTGTTTTCAATACAATATTCAACACGTTTAGGTAACGATCTAAGTATGTATTGAATTTTGTATTTTCATGTGGCGAATATGCGTTACAATTGACTTTATTGCTACTTCTAGGTCTTCAATGGTCATAGCTTGTTTTGTAAAATTCATCCTTAACGTAAATTATAATAACAAGAAATTTTCTAATATGGTTTAACACGTTACACACTTTTTTTTAACACACTTTAAGTGGACTTTTCAATAGATTGTTAGTTTTTGATTACTGTAGAAGCTATGACCATTGAAGACCTAGAAGTAGTACTGGATACAGTTGTTTTTTCAAAGAAAGTATGAATGCAGTTTTATCAAAATCGGTGACATGGTTCCTAAGAACAAACCTTCGTATCTCTCATAGTTTCAGACTTTCCCATACTGACCGTTTTGAATGCGCCACCCTGTATAATAGTCATAAGCAACATGTTACCAATGTTCCATATGATTTGAGTTAAGAACTACGCTTTTTTTCTGCTGACAAGTCTGGTTGTTGATTATACGTACTATGTAATATGCATTTATCTTTATATTATAAGTATATATTTCTTAAATATATGTTGACTAGTGCCCTTAACACAAGTCGTAAATGAACTTACCATGGGCTAGTTCAATACATACAGACATATATAGCATATATGTATAATCAACAACCAGACTGGAAAGCAGAAGAAAAGCATAGTTCTTAACTCTGCCTCTGATTAACGTTCAAGTGATTAACCAATCGCACCACGGAGGTTTTCAATTTGCCATTATATTAGACATGAAACAAGAACAGCAGAACTTAATTCAGAACTTATGATCTAGTAATAAGCGTTCATTGATGTACTTATAGTAACCTTTTAGTAAATATATCATAAAGCTCCATTATTTCGTTCTTGTTCTGCCTCACAATCGCTTTGTACGTAAGAATCAGCATGTTCTTCTTAATGTCTGCGGTCTGGGCGTCCACGACCGCTTTTGCCTTCCTGTACAAATCCAACGGATATTCTGGCATCACGTCACCTTTTAGAGCCTGCAAATACGTTAAAAAATATTTATATTGTGTCCCGTACTTGTATGGGACGTAAAACGAGTACTAACTGGCTGCCACTCTTAACGACAGTTCGTTGGAGGCGATTAAGGTATTAGGGGTGGATGGATTCTGTTCGCGATGGATGAGTTACCTGTTCATTCATACTAAAAAGTGACTAAGCAGATATTATCGTGTGTTCGAGGTCCTGTCTATCCATACTTCGAAGCGACACTAGTTTTACTATACCTATATAAACATAAGCTTCACGACTTGTGTATACACACTCTCTTTTAATTGTGGCGGGATAGTCAGAGGCTTGAGTACCTATCTCCGACAGTTTGAAGGCATGTTAGGTATGGGTCACTATAAGCCTGCGGTTCAATAGATAGACAGCACCCAACGTCATAGGTAGTGAACTTTATCGCCGTATACAGGCACTGGCTATTGGCTTCCTCCATAGGAATAGGCAGCCATAGGAATAGGCTTCCTCACGATTTTATCGCTCACTGTTAGCCACTGTAAATAATATACTTAAATGAAAAACACATATTAAAATTTTATTCATTAGTACATGCCAGAACCGGGACTCGAACCTACAACCTTTCTATAAGACAGAGGTCTTACCCACTGGGCTACAGCTACCTCTCCCTACCTTATTCATATAAAACTTGATCCTCCTGAGCGCGTCAGGTGATATGTAGCGATAGTGTTCCACCTCTGTAGTCCTCAGCATTTCCTCTTTTTGTTCGTCTATAGTACGAGGCACTGCAAATTCGCGTCTACGTATCCATCTGAAAACATAGAAGAAATATGCATTTTATATGGTATAGCGAATTTGCTTATGCACAACTAATTACTTATATGTATGTAGTAATAAATATGTATAATTAATAGTGCGAATTCGACATAACTCAGTTGTTTGGGGCTTAACTCTGTATCAGTGGGTACAGGATTCGAATCCCGCTTGAGCATGTACCAATGGAAATGAATTATAATGAATTTCTATGTACATTTTCGTAATAAAAACACATTTACAAAATAGATCGAATTATACGGTGAGGCAAAAAATCGTGAGGAAACCTACCTGTTCGTCGAACAGATAATAGTTAGTGCTTGCAAATGGCGACATGGCTGACCACCTGTCACATTGAGTACTGACTATCTGGTTAACACGTGGGTTCGAGGTGTCCATAGAATTACTACCTTCGCAATTGCGGAGATGGACACCTGAACCTCAGACTACCCCGCAAGGGTTAATGGTCGTGAATGCGTTTGTTTTTTTTTGTAATTATATAATAAATAATAAAGTTTTTAAATTAAATAGGAATCCGTGATCTCTTACCCCCTACAGGGAATCAGGCGTGATGAGTATGTGTGTATAGTTTTTATAAGTAATGGGATGCTAATCACTAAGTTATAAATTTTACGTTTATATTATAATTAAAAATTGATTATTATCCCGTGTTGGGATGTAAATAAGAACTAACTGCCGTTTTTCCCGGCATATCGTATGAGGCGACCAAAGGGGTTAATGGAATCTGTTGAGCGATGGGTTAGCGACCTGTCACCGATGGTCCTTGTAACGTCACAACCCAATATTCAATTAAATTTGGAAATTTTATCGTCTCCAAGGTTCTGTCCACCCCGAAGGGGATTAAGAATCGCGAATGTATATGTATGTATGTAGAGCCTATAATTTCTTTCTAAACATCAGTACAGTGTACAGTCTTATTACGGTTCTTATCTCTTTTTTCCGTTTACCACATTTCCTCATATACTCGTAGTTCCTTAGTAATGTAAAAAAACTGCTTCGAATCTGTTTGTGAATCCAAAACTAGAATAGTCTAATTTGTCATTGCAGGTATATATCAACTCAATTCGTTCTATTCACTACAAATATATCACTATTCAATAGAAATATATTGTTTTTATTATGTCGTAATTTAATTAATTCTTATATTTTTGTGTATTGTATTGTCCCTATAAATAAAGATTATTCTACACTGAAATAATACCTTTCAATAGCAGCCGCTTTCTCCCTTTCTTCCTCTTCCTTTTTCAACTTCTTCTTCTCTATTCTTCTACGCTTCGCTTCAGCTTCATCAGCCAACCTCTGCTGGTAGGCGCCGCTTAACAGATCGTCTAACCTCACAAGACCTGTGTATGGTAATAGAATGATAATACTTAAACCTCGGGTTAAGTATTAATAATAATATTTGGACATTATTACACCAATTGAACTGGCCCCTTGGTAAGTACATTTAAGACTTGTGTTAAGAGTATTAGTCAACGTATATTTAAGAAATATATACTTATTATGCATAGTTAAATACATATATAATCAACGACCTGGAAAGCAGTAGAAAAGCGTAATTCTTAACTGTGCCTCCACCGGGAATTGAACCCGGGACCTCACGATCAGCGTTCAGGCCGCTAACCGATCGCGCCATGGAGGCCGTCAAAAGTATGTAAGTATTACAGCCTAGCTGTATCGTATACTGAGGCAGCACCTTTTCACTGTATCAAGGTTTTAATTGTTTGTACACGCAGTGAATATAGTGTTTCCTTTCTTTATTCAAATACTTTAGTATTACTAAAACACCTCCTTTTCGGGAGGACAGAAGCTCGGCGACTTATTTTTTGTCCAATAACGATACTTCCTCTTTTATTGTGACGATGTAGTAAGAGCCTTGACCATCAAAATTTCGGAGGCATTTTAAGCATGAGCATTAAAAGCCCTAGTACTAATAATATTTTTATTGCGAAATCCACATGAATTACATACAATAGAATAAGACAATAATTGGACTACATAATACACAACACATAAAATTACATTTCATTCAATTAAATTACATTTCAAATATGATATCACATAGCTAGTGGTAATCTCAAAAGGCGTCCAACTCGGCGGGTGTCTGAAGAACCCTTAAGGCCGATTTTCAGCTGGCAGCCCACAGAGGGTGGATTTATAATTTTACATAAAACAAACATACACACGATATTAAAAATAAAAGCGAAATTTCAAAATATATGAGTGAATACATGAGAAGTTTGAATATGACATGAAAAAAATACATAAATAGTGTAGGTGTTAGAGGCGTACTACCTGTCATAATACCAACCTTTATGCAAAACCTGCATCCTGTTCGCATGCTCCATTCTCTTACTCTTCTCTTTCTCTTTTTCCTCGAAGGTCTTGGTGGGTGGGTATTGCAGCTCACCAGTGTCCGAAATAGGACCGAACAATTTCGGTGGTACCCTTCGTTTCGGTGGTAGGTTGAGCAGCCTGAGAGCTTTTGTTGACGGAGTGTAACAGTTACCTGTAAATACAATATTTAGGTACACTTACTTTCTTAAGCAAACCTATAACAACAAAACAAAATACCATAAACAAACCGTAAAAAGTGAGTGTGTACAGATGTCGTGAAGCGTTTTATTATATATGTACATACATCACTACATAGTATAAAACAAAGTCGCTTTCTCTGTCCCAATGTCCCTTTGTATGCTTAAATCTTTGAAACTACGCAACGGATTTTGATGCGGTTTTTTTAATAGATAGAGTGATTCAAGAGGAAGGTTTATATGTATAATAATATACATTAAATAGTGGAGTAGGCTATATATTTTATACCCGTTCGAAGCTGGAGCGGGTCACTAGTATATAATAATTTGAGTAAATTCATGTCTCTTAATGCCTTTCAAATATATATTTTCGTTATAAATATTCATTTTCGAATATTGATGTGAAGGAAAACATCGTGAGTAAACGTACCTGTTTCCCGAACAGGTAATAATAGTCAGTCCTTGTAAATGGCGACATGGCTTGCCACCTGTGACATTGAGCACTGACTATCTGGTCAACACGTGGGTTCGAGGTGGCCATAGAATTACTACCTTCGCAATTGCGGAGATGGACATTTGAACCTATGACTACCCCGCAAGGGTTAATGGTCGTTAACGCGTTTGTCTTTTGTCTTTGAGTTACTATCCGCCCCAAAGGCTGTAGCCCAGTGGGTAAGACTTGTGACTTCTTATGAGAAAGGTCCTAGGTTCGAATCCCGGCTGTGGCATGTACCAATGAATGAAATTTAAACATGTGTTATTCATTTACGTACAGAATTTACACTCGCTAACACCATTTTAAATACTCGACTGTTATAGGTACTTCTAAGGTCACTTTAACATCGGGCTCCCGTCCGCTCCTGTGTATGTATAAATACTTAAGGGTTTGTCGGAATATCAGCGTTGGCAGTGTGAATTTCACACAATCAACATTAGCTGAGACAAATCCTATGCACACTTGCGCAGGGTTGCCATGTGCGCTTGGTTCCATTAATGTAAATTATTATATAATTAATTCTTTTCTCTATTTGTGTTGCATTACTGCGTCTAGAGTGAATAAAAGGAATTTTATTTTATTTTTATTTATTTTTAGTGTTAAGCTAACTTACAGTTTTAAGAGATTCGCGATTTACACATGATTAATAACGAACGGGACTTATCACGTATGTTTTTATATATAATAATGTATAATAAAGGTAACTTTATTATATAAAAAACATACGCGATAAGTCCCGTTAGTTATTAATCTTAAGCTAACTTACCTATGGACCGTGACGGCTTGACGTAGTTGTAGCTGTCCCTGTACGGCACCCCCTTGGTCCAAGACTTATGCTGCATTAGTGGTGGGTACTCACTGCAGTCGTTATCGTCTTCGCCTGTGAGAAAACCAAATTTCTACATACATACATATCAAGCCTGATTCCCTGTAGAGGGGAAGGGAGAAATTATGGATCCTCATTTGTACCGATCCTGACAAACCACTTTCGTTTCATTGACACACTTTATAGGTACTTCTAACATCACCCTTTCTAAATTTGGCGTCTACCTGACTATCATATAGAACATATAATATTTTTAACATACTATTATCTTATACACACTCGGCGTTTATAGGAACTCATAACTTTAAGATCAATAGGTTTGTAATTAGAACCTTTTCATTAACTTACGTTATATAACTAAAACTATAAACTAAACATAAATAAATATACCTTCAGGATAGTAGTTCCTGACTGCTCTAAGCATGCTGCTGTCCTTGTCCAGCTCATTGTCGTAGCCTGCGCGTGGTAATGGTGGCATATTGGGCTGAGTCCGAGGTGCAAAAATAAATCTGGAATGGGAAGCAAGGCCGTCAGTCATCGACTCGTGACCATGGCCATTGCAACATGGCCGAAACGTCGGGTAACAAAAGTAATTAAATATATTAAAATATATGACGACCTCCGTGGCGCGATCGGTTAGCAGCCTGAACGCTTATCGTGAGGTCCCGGTTTCGATTCCCGGTGGAGGCTGAGTTAAGAACTACGCTTTTTTACTGCTTGCCAGTCTGGTCGTTGATTATATATGCTATATATGTATTTATCTTATATAATATGTATGTATTTCTTAAATACACGTTGACTAGTACCCTTACCACAAGTCTTAAATGTACTTACCAAGGGACTATTGGTGTAAAAATGTCCAAATATTATTATTATATGTTTGTAAATTATACGTGATAAGTCCAGTATTCTTCGAAATTCGAAGAAAAGAGTCTCTCAAAAATATCGTCAGTCTAAAATTGGCCTAACATACCGAATATCAAATATTATACATAAATATTATATTCACAACGCATTCAATTTTGATTCCAATCGTTATATCCATAATTACGATAATAGAAACTAGTGTCCATCTCCGCAATTGTGAAGGTAATAATTCTATGATTACATCGAACCCACGTTTTAAGCAGATAGTATTCAATATGATATCCATGTCGCTATTTACAAGCTCTGACTATAACAGTAACAGTGCCTATATACGGCGATACGGTTTACTACCTATCACGTTGGGTGCTGTCTATCTAGTGATACGCGGGCTTCGAATGACCCATACCTAACATGCCTTCGAAATTTCGGAGATGGGCGTTCAAACCTCTGACTACCCCGTCATAATAAAAAAGAGAGTGTGTATACACAACTCGTGAAGCGTATGTATATGTTATGACTATAACCTGTACGGAGATCAGGTAGGTTACCTGACCATGTTTTCCACCACTATAGCAGTCGGTGCCTTATTTTTATTGCGTAAAAGCATATTGATAACTAGAAAACTTCATTTCAATTGATACATGCACCGGAGATTGAACTCTGTACCCATTGATACAGAGTCAAGCCCCAAACAACTGAGCTACACTGAATAGTAGAAAAAATTACTTATTGTTAAATAAGTACAAGTACATACCTTGAAGGACACGGTTTATTGCGATCAAAGCATTTTTTCTGCTTTTTGTTAAAATCACCGCTTGCCATGTTTATACTGAAACAGGAAAGAAAGGCATGTTATCTAATCTCATATAGGGTAGGCAGTAATCAAGGGCTCTTTGTAATGTATTTATTGTTTTGTATATTTATATGTAACCTGTGTATCCCGATAACGGAGATGGAAACCTGTACCTCTAATTACCCCGCACGGGTTAATGGTGGTGAAAGCGTTTGTCTTTTTTGTGTATCGTGTCGGGCTCTGTCAGAATAACAGCGCTAGTAAACAGCTAAGCCATTTACGCTATCACCGGCTTGACCTGCAGCAGGTCATAGTTTTAAAATGATGAATTACATTAAAATTTATACACTTAAGGAATTATTATAGGGTAGGTATAGGTACTTATCGCTCTTCGTAATATGTTGCCTATTAGTATGAATAGATACTATACCATGCTACCTATCTAAAATTTACACTCAAAGGTTAGGAAAAGACTGTAAAATGGCTTTAGATGTACCGATAACCGCTGATTCTGTATGAGAAGTATTGATGTCAATGAAGCTAGTCATCTGCCGGGAAAGGGAAGAAAGGGGATCCGTGATCTCTGCCTACGCCTATGCAGGGAAACGGACGTGATGTCTATGTATGTATGTGAACAAAATACAAACTGTTTTAGGAAACTTTTGATTGAGTAATACTTACCTGAGAAAATAATAAATAAAAACACTAGTCGTTTTATATTTACATTTTTATAATAAATTAAAATCGTTAAAATAATTCTATTCTATTAACAAAAACAAAGCTGAAAAGTTATCGATTTGTTTTGATTTATTTGAAGTGTTTCATACAACAGGACGCGTTACCATAGTTATTTATCGTTACTATGACAACCGGAGTTTGCATTAAAAAGATTATTGAGTAAGTCAAGCAGTGGACAGAGACAAAAGCGTTCACGACCATTAACCCTTGCGGGGTAGTCAGAGGTTCAGGTTTCCATCTCCGCAATTACAAAGGCTGTAATTCTATGGTCACCTTGAACCCACGTGTTGACCAGATAGTCAGTAGGTACTCAATGTGACAGGTGGTAAGCCATGTCGCCATTTACAAGCACTAACTATTACCTGTTGGGGGAACAGGTAAGTTTCGTCACTGTTTTCCCTCACTGTTGTATTCGTATGTACGTCGTAGGTTTATCTTATCTTATTGGGTCGACCCCTGGGTAACGGCCCGTCCACCTCACCCACAATGTTCCTTTTGTTAATCACTACATACATAGTATAAAACAAAGTCGCTTTTTCTGTCCCTATGTCCCTTTGTATGCTTAAATCTTTGAAACTACGCAAAGGATTTTGATGCGGTTTTTTAATAGATAGAGTGATTCAAGAGGAAGGTTTATATGTATAATAACATCCATTAAATAGTGGAGTAGGCTATATATTTTATACCCGTGCAAAGCCGGAGCGGGTCACTAGTTTACTAAATTTATTCGCATAATGAAGGAAGGAATGAAGAAATAAACGCAAAATATTTGTGTGTTTTATTATCTCCATAATCTCTGCCTAGCCCTCTACAGGGAATCCGGCGTGATGTGTATATCTGTAGAAAAGTCACATATCCTTATTTTTCCCGATCCTGGTTGATCCTGAACTCTTCCGGTTCATTGACTTTATTAACCCTATTTATTTTTAAACACTCACGATTTATACTCATTTTATTTACTATGTGAGACCGGGTCGTATAACAATAAATTAATAAAGATATAAATACCTTTATTAACCCTTTATCCAGACAATTTATTAACCCTGTCTCACATTTGGACATGTGTAGGGAATACATGTATAACACAACAATTGTAAGAACATGCTACAAAAAAAATTTATATTTTTCATATAATCATTTAATTTTATTACAATTTATACAATTTAATACTTACAATAGATTAGAGTTAGCAATAAAATAATCACAGAGTTGAGTCATTGGTATAGAATAAATGCAAGTTTACAAAAGGACAATAAATAAAAACAATAATAAAGGAACATTCTAATTATGTAACTATCTTTAAAGTTATGATAAATTTGGCCACGAGAAAACTATATATTATATCGTAAAGTTTTAAAAATGTGACATGTAAATTAGTAAAAAACTACTACTGCTATGGCAAACATTACTTTAGTGAATTATTTAAATTTTTGTTTAGCCTTGCAATCTAATGAATCAAATTTAGATTATCTTAACATTAAAATTCGGACATAATAAAGATTTTTGAAAAGGTACGTATAATAATAATAAAATATAACAACAAAAATTATTATGTTAGAAACTGGCAGATTACTAGTTATTTATTCTATTAAGTATGTATAATCAAATTAAGGGTTGTCATAATAATATAACAATACACTTTAAATGAGGTGCAAACAAACGTTATTAAAACTATATCGAATATATGTATATGTAGTTCTCGAAATAATAAATAATATTTTTTTATAAAACGATTTTAATTACCCTTATTTCTAAATTTTTGTTATTATAAAAGAAATAATAAAGTTCATATAAATACGATTTGGAACATTAAAATTGAATTGAATTGATTCAATGGTGAGTTTACGTAGAGATCGCGCCACATAAGTTGGCAGACGGCAAACTTGGAACTAAGGGCGGTTTTCACCAAACTTACTAAACACGATCAAGACACGCTAATTTGGGTTAAAGAGCTTAATCACGGTTTTCTGATTTCACCGTTGCAAAAATAATCATGTTTAGGCTTAAACGTGGTTACGGCTTAATTGGCCGATTTTCGTCAATTAAAGTGACTAACCCGGGTTAGGGCAGCTGTCAAAATAATAGTCGAATAGATTAAAAAAAATTAAAATAAACGGCTTTTTTTTAATGTACCATTTTTTTATTTTGCGTTTTTTGACATTTGCTAATGTCAAATCGCGTAAACAAAACGAAAAGTGGCGATTTCTTTCACGATTAAGTACATCACCGTGAAATCCATTTTGCGAAAATCACAATCAACTACGAAAATTGATTGGGATTAAGTTTAATTCTGTTTAACTAATCAGACTTTGCTATGCATTCGGTGAAATCCAACCTAAATTTGACGTTTCTGCCATTGCGTGTTATTTTGTAGTAAAGGTAAATTTAGTATTACCAGCGTTGTGTTTTTTGCTCACTCTTTGTAATTTTTATGTTTGTTAAGGGTGATTATAATAAATTGATTTCCGGAGTTTCTTGTCAGTTCTTCTCCAAGTTAGGGTCTCCGCTGAACTAACCTCGGTAAAAAATATGTAAAGACAATGTTCAGTGCCATGTTTGAAATAATAGTTTTAAGAGATTCGCGATTTATACTCATGATATAAGATATAAGGGTGTGTATAAGATTGATTGCAGCTGTGGGAAATCCTACGTCGGACAGACTAAACGGTCTATTGCGGACAAAGTGAAGGGACACATAATATATGTAATATATAATAAGAAGGAAGTCCCGTTAATTATTAATCATGTTTGAAATAGTTTTTTTAATTTATACTTAGATCATAAGATAACATTCAAAGAGAGCTTGTGATAGGGCCTATTTTAAATAAACATATTTTGACTTTGATATATTAATTTGTTTTATTTGAGTTTATAGCTCTGCAACCAAAGACCGATACAAATGAAACCTATAATGTATCGAGCAGTATGGCACAGTGAGTGCTAGTTTTGGCGTGTTTACTGGTAACACTGAATTATGCGACTGTGGCGACGCCTCCAACTGCCACCTTATGTGGCGCGATCTCTATACCAAAAGCTTCAGTATTCTCAATAATTTTGCATAGTCTGTCTAACAACTTAAATTAACTATACACCTATATATATATTAAAATATAGTATCCATAGTAAAAGGAGCTGGGTGTTTGTTCCTATTGTCAAATACTGATTAAAGGTATAGGTAGGTTTTATACCGAAAAAGTGAATTCCAATATAAATAAAAATCTAGACAATCACTACATAGTATAAAACAAAGTCGCTTTCTCTGTCCCTATGTCCCTTTGTATGCTTAAATCTTTGAAACTACGCAACGGATTTTGATGCGGTTTATATGTATACATCCATTAAATAGCCAGAAGTGCGAAGCCGGAGCGGGTCGCTAGTAAGTTATATGTAACAAAATGTACTTAAGAAACCAATACACGGTCCCCTTAATTGTGAACGTATTACTTATATATCTTTAATACTTTACCAATCTGCTAATACTTAAAGCTACTAAACCACGTTCCATTCATTCATTTTTCCCATTCACATCCGTGAGTGAACCGTGCCAACTGAACGAACTATCCGTATCTCCTTCACTCCCTTTATTCTTACTGGCAACATTTATAAAGCGAGTTTTCGGTCTCACATCATCTTTAGAATTTTTAGCACTTTCCAAGCCTGCATAGCTAAGTCTAGATCTTTCTTGACCTAGATAACTTAACCTAGCACCATCTAAGCCTGCGTAGCTTAATCTAGAACTGTCAGGGCCGCTGTATCGCCTAGATTCGTTCCTAGATTCGTCTAGGACATGACTAAGTTTAGAAGTGTCGAAGGAAAAGCCAGAGTTTTGTGGTTTCTTCACGTTTTCGTCGTGCAAGTACTTCCAAGTATGACTCTCTGGTTGGAACGAATCTTCTTGTTTAGGATTGTAGAGCCATTCTGAAAATTAAATGCATGGTTGGTCTGTGTTAATTTGGGGTTTCATTGAATATAATCATTATTGCAGCACGTTGTAAGAGGTTGTTTTTACAACCAATTGATAGATAGTCATAACTACATTTTATACAATCAATGATACTGATTCTTTTTGTACTCTCGTATTCTGTATACCTCTCCGGGAAATTACGGAAGTTACCACGTCAATTTTACAGTATCTTAAGTCTGATTAA
The DNA here is from genome assembly GCA_030578115.1 of Leucoptera coffeella. NCBI lineage: Eukaryota > Metazoa > Arthropoda > Insecta > Lepidoptera > Lyonetiidae > Leucoptera > Leucoptera coffeella. The sequence goes on along the minus strand of JAMBLF010000311.1, from coordinate 183,532 downwards.
CATAATAGCTACCTACAAATAAATTAGGGTCATACTACCTTAATCAACTTATCCATGTCAGACCTTAAGAAACAATTTTCCACATTAGTAAAAAAAGTCATTTTTCTTGGCGAAAAAATTTAAATAGTTATTCATTAATTCTGAACATATACTTTGTAACATGTGTAATGTAATACAGACCAAACCAGTCAAGTCAGTAAGTCCTTTTCCGTTTTTACATACACTAAGATAACACGCTATTTTTTTTTGATTCAAGCAAACTGCTTTACTAATTCTGTATGCATACTTGACAGGTATACATTCTACTAACACAATTCAATATATCAACATCCATCCAACAAAAGCATAGAATTTCTTATTCTGTTTAACTATTATACAGAACAAAACAAATATGTCTTTTACGACCACGGGAGGTAGTAATAGATTCACTTGAATTTTGCTACAGTTGAGAATCGAACCAGAAACCTTCACCTTCCAATCTATATTTGTTCCATAGCTTACCACCATTAGCCACTTTGGATATAGCGTTAAGCAGGAACTCTTTGTCTTTAGCCTCTATGATCAGCATCTGCCTTAAAATGTCCACCATCGACCGCTGTGCACGGCCCGAAGCGCGCATAAAGTACACTGCCGCACTGTAACAAATAGGTAGTGACATCTAGAGAAAAACATGGAGCATTTTGTAACCTATAAAATAGATGGTTAAACCACAGATAATATAATACTATGTTAAACTATGTAATATGTGAATAAATACATATATACATACTCATCACGATTGTTTCTCTGTAGACTTATATACACATGGCTGTTATATTTAGCGGGGTTGTCAAAGGTTCAGATGAAAATTATCGTATTAGTATTAATACATCAAAGCAGAAGATTGCCAACACCGAACGTGTGTGAGATATTACTTTACGTTTTACATTTTAATCGCATTCTACACCAAAGGCACACCATCTAGTGTCAAAAAATTACATGGACTACCTACAATCATTTTACTACAATCAAAGTTACCTTTCGTTACATGCGTTCGTATGAGATAGAGCTACTGTGTATTTATCGCTGCTTTAAAACTAAACTGAAGAAACTCAAAAAACACTATTTTGCATAAAACATTGTTTTATAATATAGTTGATATATTTTTGACATTAAATTGCATATAATTAAAAAATGATTAAATATAAATATTTTTTTTATCTTTTTATTAACTTCAATATGTTTTATGTACTTATTATTTAATCTTTTTGAGATAAAATGTTTTTCGAGTTTCTTCAGTTTAGTTTTAAAGCAGCGTTATGGCCATGTAAACTCACCACAAAATGCACATGATCAGGCCGATGAAGCCTGGCCTCGTGATGAAGAGGAGCACCGCCCTGACGCTCTGGTGCTGCGACAGGCCCAGCACTCCTTCTGTTAGAACCTCGTACACGCGGCCATATGCTGTGAACGGGCCGCAGGTTGTTGAGGAGGCACTGGGGAAAAAAGTTTGATCATTGTTTTGAATCGACATATTCATAGCGACACCTAACGGCGCACTTGACGTATACTAAAGTGCATTAAATTATATTCCTTTTATTTTATATAGTTCGGTGGAAAGGAAAGGTTGAATAAGTAGGTCTTTGTTGTTAAGTCTTTGGGACTCGACTCTATATCAGTGAATTCTACATCTTGTAACAATGTAAATTAAGATTGCGTAAATGATCAGAAAACTTCACTTCCATTCGTACATTATCTACGACTACTACTACTCAGATAGTCAACTGCTGTTCAGGTGACCAGTCAACACGTGTGTTTGATGTGACCATAGAATCATTAACTTAAAAATTTCAAAAAGGTAAATTAGACTTTCTTGCCAACCTCGCAAGGGTTGATAGTCGTAACTGCTATTGTTTTATGTATCCCAAAAGGAATTATAAACTTGTGGATATATGTAATTTTATAAATTGCGAGTCTATTAACTACTTGTTCGGGGAACAGATAGGTTTCCTCACGATGTTTTCCGTAATATTAGATGCATTTCGTAAATGTACATATAAGTTAATTAACATGCAATATATATACATATATACTAAAATAATATAATATGAATCATACTAAATTATCAAACTTACCTCAAAAACAGTAACGAGAGTGCACATCCAGTAATAAACAGTGAAAGAGTGACTAGCATGTACATAAGGGTTTGAGTTTGGGCAGCTCTCCATACCTGGAAAATAAATATAGTATTGTAGGAATGTCACGTATACTGAGACGTAAAAAGAAAGTTAAAGATTCAAAACTTCGCATTTATCTGGACATAATGTAGCCAGTAAGGGATTAGAAATGGATTGAATTGGGAAATGGTGTAAGTCTGTCACTTATAATTACCCATATTCACACGTCACACCTGATTTTATAAAGGATATAGGTAGATACCAAAGTACCTAACATTTTCTGATCCTGGCAAACTAATTTTCATATCTGTTATGTGCATTATAACCTCCGCAGTTATAGGTATTTCTAATGTCCTCTTTTTTTTTAGTAAATGTCCTCGTATATGTTGTGAAATGTACCCGTAGTGTTGTTCAAACGTGATCGAGAAGATATTTACATGTGTCAATGCACCCAGAAACGATTAAACGACAAATTCCGGATATGTATAAAAATAAATAAAACAAATAACGCTATGGTTTAATCGAGCCCGAAAAGATACAAGAATTAACTAATAATATCTAGCTCGACTAATAATAATATTCGGACATTATTACACCAATTGAACTAGCCCCTTGGTAAGTTCATTTAAGATTTGTGTTGAGGGTACTAGTCAACGTATATTTAAAAAATGTACAAATATTATATATAGATAAATACATATATAGCATATGTAACCAACGACCAGACTGGAAAGCAGTAGAAAAGCGTAGTTCTTAACTCTGCCTCCACCGGGAATCGAACCCGGGACCTCACGATTAGCTTTCCGGCGGCTAACCGATCGCGCCACGGAGGTCGTCAATAAATTTATTTAGTTACTTAGATGCAGATTACAAGTGTTTCTTATATTACTAAAGTAAATAGTATATGCATGTATACTCTACCTTTCGCGCAGGATAACAAGCCTTCATAGCCACGGTCCGTTTAATATAAAACAGAGGAATCAATTTCAACCCTACTGCAACTGCTAATAAGGGTGAAAATAGCATGCCATACCACAGTATAGCTTGGTTGTAGATTAACGTTAGGGAGTTGTATGCGATATTGAACTCTGGAGGTTTCGTATTAGAGTTGATTCTGGAATGAAATAAAGAAATATTATTATTCTAACATATACTACTATTAGACGGTAGTATTTCAATGCTAAGAGACAACCAGTGTCAAAAGTTGTCTTTCAATGAATGTACTGCACTTGTACTTATGTCGAATAAAAACATTAGACTTTATTCATACATGATTTTTTACTAACTTTCATAGTTTTCAAAGGGTAAATAGAATAGAAAGATACAATGAACTTTTTGTTAATTTGGACACTTGGAACCAATGCTGATGTCTTAAGTCCTTCCATGGTAGACAGAACCTCAGTGAAATCTTATTAGCCGCATTTAGCTTGTTATGGTTACATAAATATAGTATATTACTATCAGCTTATTAGTGCATCGAACTAAATTAACAAGGCTCTTAGTCGTCAAAGAAAAAGAAACAATAGAAACTTAAATCTTATCCTATGTCTATTTAATTAATATCGTATATGTGCTCACTATTCGTGTTATATGAGAGAAGTGGAAGAGCGGTTACGTAGGGACCAGCCTAATTAGACATATAACAGTCAGATAGACGCTATATTGAAAAAAGGTGACCTTAGGTGTACTTATAACCGCCGAGAGTGTAAGAGAAGTTGTATTAATGTCAATGAAGCGAAAGTGGTCTGTCACGATCGGGACAAATGGGGATCCGTGATCTCTGCCTACCCCTCTACAGGGAATCAGGCGTGATGTGTATGTATATTCGTGTTCGGGTACTGGCAGAGGACCAGCGCTGTAATATGGCCGCAGCAGATGCTAAGTACCCTTTCACTGCACAGTACTAGTTCAGTATCTTGTAATTCTTTTTATCCACATGATTAATAACTAACGGGACTTTTTACGTTATTACTTTATTATATAAAAACTTACGCGATAAGTCCCGTTAGTTATTAATCATGAGTATAAATCGCGAATCTCTTAAAACTATTCTTTTTATCGTCGATATTCATAGTGAGAAAAATTGTTTCATTCATTTTTTTATTTACGCTCTATATAGCACAGGAGTAAAAGATACTTACTTATAAATCAATCCTCTGAGAAACTCGTACAAAGGGAAGAGAACCAACGAGAAGACCACATCGAGTAGAACTAAGCGATACATCTCTTGGCCGAACGCCGTTTCCCAACACTGAAAAGAAAAATTAAATTTATTTATTGCTATAAGTAACTAAACTAATGAAAGAATCGGAATAGGCAATAGTCAAAATTTTTTTTTTAACATATAATTGGATAGTGACTATCCGGTGAATTGTCAGTTTAGTATGAACTTATAAAAAGCGGCAATGGTTTAGGGGTCACATATTGTTATCCGGAACTCAACATTCTGGGTTTGAATCCACGCCGATACAACATATCATGGAAATTTATATTTTTTAACGACAGAAGAGAAATCATTTAGATTAAACAAATGTTCCACAATGTTTTGAAAACACTAATTTTAATGCTTGTATACGTTATAAAACATCACTTGATTCGTGACTCTTTATCTGATGAACCGTGAATTCAACGCGGTCTAGCCACAATTGCGGATACACATTTTTATATTCTTTTTCAAAAGCCTTCATTAAAAGATTATCTTTCAGATATGAACACTTAATTGATAAACCTTTGTGGTGGACAAAAAGGGACTAAAAGGGATATTGATCGTGATCACATGCATATATACTTACAGGAACATCAGACCGATACCAGAACATGAGGAAGAGTAGCAGAGTTCCGAAGTACACCAACGCGGTTCGGGCTAACGTTACGTAGACTACTGTACGGGGGTTGTAGAATTCCAATCTAGAGAGAAATGGAAAAAAAATGTGATTATCTTAGCATAATACTACTACTGCAGCTCATAATGATGGGAAAGATAGAGGGGAAAAGACGCGTTGGCAGGAGGAAAAAATCTTGGCTGAGGAACATCCGGGAGTGGACCGGGATTGCCAGTGTGGAAGAGCTGTTCCGGATGGCCAGGGACAAGGAAAGTTTCAGCAGGCTAGCGGCAGACCTCCAGTAATGGACTGCCACTAGAAGAAGAATAAGGTATTAGTTGTATTTTTACCAGAAAGTAAGAGGACTATGCTATACATGCTAAAAAGTGACTGAAGGTATGGTATATTCATGTGGTCGTACTGTCCACCCTGAAAGGAATTAAAGTACGTGTATATGGATGTATACAAGAGAATTATGCGTAGAATTTGAAATATACATATGAGGGCTAGACAGGTATCCTAATCTAACCATTTACCATATTAATGACCGATCGTCATCCCAATAGAAAATTATACAAAATCTCCTAGATCACCTTCAGCATACCTATGGAATCTATTGGACGATGGATTGGTAATCTGTCACCAATGGTACTTACGAATGCCGTGACAACCCAAATATTAATGCTAGTACGGACATAAGAGTAACATCTCTGTGTTACTGTCCATCTCGAAAAGACTTATTATATATAGATAAATACATATATAGCATATATAATCAACAACCAGACTGGAAAGCAGTAGAAAAGCGTAGTTCTTAACTCTGCCTCCACCGGGAATCGAACCCGGGACCTCACGATTAGCGTTCAGGCGTCTAACCGATCGCGCCACGGAGGTCGTCAATCATCATCAATATACTTACTTAACTAACGCCCCAAATATAAGTGGGCAAGCAGCCACTATACCGGTGATGGAAAAGGACAGCACTATCTCCCAGTATGACTCTGTCCCTTTCTCCACCATGAGCAAAGACCACAGGCCGTATTCCACTGCAATAATGAACCCTATTGCTACGCCGTTACAGATCAAATTCACTATGTAGTGCCATAGTTTTATTGAAAGGGGTTCGAAGGATTTTCTGTGGTATTCTTCGGCTAATAATTCCTGAAATAAAAATACATACATACACCATGTATGCATATAACATACACTTGTCAGTGTTTATTATTTGTAGGGTGGCCAGCGGTATGGGTTTCCATCACTGCTACTGCGGAGTTAGTGATTCGAAGTCTATATCACATAAATTTCACCAGATAGAGAGCACGCAACGTAATAAGTCAATGTCGTAGTTACATCTTGAAGATACTATGCTACAGAAGATTAATGGTGGGATCCTCGTCAGAGTATGTAATAATCCATTTTTAAATTGGGTTGTGATACATACATACACATCACGCCCGAATCCCTGTAGAGGGGTAGATCTGGGATCCCCATTTGCCCCCATCCTGACAAACCACTTTCGCTTTATTAACACCCATACACCTCCTCATACATATATACATACGCGGCGGTTATAGGTACTTCTAACGTCACCCTTTATCAATATTTGGACTGTCATATTTCTGGATATACAAGAAAAGAGCTATGTATTCAATATACGATATAAATAATGAGCATTAACAGTTGGTTACATCAAAGTGGTTAATTATTATCTAAGTTAAGTGAATGTAGTTATGGCATGAAGATGTAAACAAAAATAATAATAACAGAAAAAGTCGACTTTACAATTTTTTCATCTTTAACATAAATATCGGTATGTAACAGCGTTGACACAGACAGATACGATAATATTTGCGAGGTTCTGACCATCGGTAGGAGAAAGAACATGAATGTATATATTATTAGCATTAGCACCAATTCTGACAAGTAATTACCCTGCGTCCAATAGTTGACCCCTTACGAATTAGTCAGAGGTTATTGTGCCTATATAAAACTTATATACAAGATTCTCCGGTGCTAGTCTGGTACGTAAATTGTATGCAAACTAACTGCTGTTCTTCTTTGTATGTCGTCACCCAAGTTCCATGTAACATCACAATCCAATTCATGCTAAGAAGTGACCTAGGAGATATTATCTTGTCTCCAAGGTTAAATCCACCCCTGCGGTTAATAGGTCGTCATAATATTATGGTTATACCTACCATAAGCTCATTATAAATGCTCTTAGCGGTCAGTTTAGCTGCACTCTCCGTTGCAATACCAAAGTCCCAGCCACTGAACACTTTATTCGCGTAAACATACTTCACCCCACCACTGGTTTCTATGAAATGGCGTCTGTAGGAGTAGGAGGTTCTGGAAGAGTGGAAATAGTCAGCGAATAGTCATTATGTGGTACGAATAGGATGTAGATTAGATGTCTTTCTTTGTCGTAAGAGTATTTTGACACTTTTTGTGATATCAATGGTAAAATTTTACACTTTAGCTCATCCAATACCAATTTCACACTATTACTAATCTGATATTGCGTTGCATTTGTGCTAAAACGCATTAGTAGACTTGGGCCTCAGGTTCAAATTAGCTGCCATTCTTATCGACATGTCGTAAATGATTAGAGATTAAGAGACGTGACGGTGATTTATTGAGGCTATAAAAGATAGATATAAATAGTCTTACATTAGTGACGTAAATAGAACGCTATCTAGCTGCCGTTCTTCCTGCCATGTCGTAAGCGGCTGCTGGAAGACTATGGGTTTATGGAATCTAAAGGGTGATGGGCTATTAAACAGTTATTGATTTTCCATCTGGACACCAATATTTACGCAAAATTCTACTAGATTTTATGTCTCGATCCATCGAGATCCACACTGACAGATCGACAGATCCATCTGTTCTAGACTTTAGTTCTGACCACTCTTTCAGGGATTACATTCGTTACTTTTTATATTCATGTTTTTTTTTTAATACTTTATTAAGCCATTCACCACTAAGGTTATGTCGGCTGAAGTACAAACACTGATGCCACGGCGTTTGAACTTCTTATTATTCCATCGCCATGGTTACACCAACACCGCCAGCCGCTACAACCGAAGAAAAACTACGCCAAAGCTGCAATTCTTCTCTTCCTTGTTCTTCGGTTCGTTCCAGTTGAGGATCCAAATATCGATGGCAGCAAAGTGTATAAAGACATCTACAAAAACGCAATTTTACAGGGGAGCGAAAAACGTGAAAAAACGGTGTATTTTCTAAACCATTCATACAATGTTTATGAAATTTTCAGGAATGGTATTTAATATTACTATTTATTAAATATTATTGAAAAATCATTATATTTGTTTATAGTTTTTGAAATACGGTACTTGTTTTTTTTTACGCTGTATTATAGAATCAAGCAATAAAGACAACTGACTGATGTCTCTATTTACTTTGTAAAATTAAATAAACTTTTTAATACAAAATAAACACGTTATTTGCAATAAAAACCAAAAACATATGTATAAATACTAATTAAACAAATAAATTATATATTTTCGTAAAGACAAAATAATATTTTCTAGCCAAATAATGCAGATGTCTTTAGTAACACTGGAATGTTTAAACACGTCTTTATCTACTTCATACTAATATACATAAAACTCAAGAAATATTATTATGTAATTACAATCATTTACCAGTAAAAAGTAGTATGGCATTCCTATTTATTTTAATTGTTTTAGTGCTACATTAGGGGTTTTTTCGTTAACTTAAACTTTAATTAGAACTATATTTGATTATAGTTTTTATTTTTATACATTACATTGAGTATCTTTCTTTTTCATGTAGAAAACAAAATAAAAATTTGAATGTAAGTAAACGAAAATGTATGAAATAAAATAGTCTAGTAAGTCTTCTTGTTTTGTCTTAATCACAAAGTAGGTTGAATAGGAACTATTCATCAGTGTCAACGTCTCCCTCATCACCTAGACCATGTTTTAACTCCTTAAAGAAGTTGTGATCAGATGGTGGGATTAGATTTTGCAAACACAAAGACATAATCATTGTACTTAGCAGTCGTGATTGATATTCCTGCATTATAAGAATTTGAGAGTTCCAATGGAATGGTTTCATTCTGCTGAGACCGTGCCTTTTTTGCAACATTCAATGATCATAGACATTTCATCTAAATATCTAAATCGTAATGTTAAGATATCATGTCCGACTTATGAGGTTGTACCAATGTTTCGCGTACACCAAGTCCTGGGTTTTTTTAATCATGTGTAGGTACTGTTCAAGAAACTTTTGAAATTCAAAATTTCGTTTTAGCTCACTTCAACAACTGCATAGGGTTCATTATTGAGTTTACTCCAGCAAACGCAGGTGTACCATTCTAGTGACAGAAAATCTGTTTAGTTTTAGAAAATTAATGCATGGACCTTCTTGTTATGTATGACCTTTTTCTAAAAAGCGATGGCAAATACGAATATGTAAGGTAATGAGTGCTGGGTTTGGCAGAAGAATCATGAAAGCAAAATTATTGTGGTAGAGATGAGGTCCCTCAGGAGAGTGTGTAATGTTAGGTTCTGTTAAAGGCTACGGTATAGTGTGATGTGTGGACGTTGTGCTATGAAAGAAGATTTAGAGACGAAAATAGAGATAGGTATGTTAAGGTGGTTTGATGTATAGATGGATTAAACGAGGATTATTAAAAGAATCTATAAAGCCAAAGTGAAAGGTAGATTCGGACGGGGGAGGCCGCGTAGAACTTATTGAGATCAAATTGGAGACATTCTTGTCAAGGTGGGTGTACGCAGTGTGAAGAACAGTAGAGCATGTATGATAAGATTAATGGGTGTGAGTGAAGCAAGAGATATTTTATCAGTAACCTTTCAGATGCGGATCGATTGTCTCTGACAATTCGTAAACACAAACTTATAGAAAAACAATACGGTTCCGGTTCAGACCACCGTAGCTATCTGACCATAAGTGCATATCTTCTAAACCCTCTTCAGCTTTCCTTCTAATGTAATCGTAAAGGCAACTGACAACTTCATTGGAACCCCTTTTTACAGTTTCATCTTTAGAAAATTGCTTTTATCAAACCCTAGTCGAAGATGGTGAAGTTGTATATTGATAATTTTTTTTCATCTGCTGGGGAGTTGCAGGAAATGCTCACGTGTGTGGATCATGCACTAAGATGAGAGGTATGAAGCGAAAGTTATGACAGTAGAAGGGAACGGAAGGACATTGTAAAGTTGAAATTGATAAGGAGATTGTGGAGCTAGTGAATGACTTTGTATAACAGGGATGCCTTTTTACAAGGGATGGTACTATCTATGAACTTGCGAGCATGAAGATATGTATGGATGTAAATGTAAATATCGGGTGGACAGAACCTTGGAGGCATAATAATACCTCTTAGGTCGCTTTTTAGCATAAATATTAGAGATGTTGTGTCATATACAACATTGATGACAGATTGCCAGCCCATCGCCTAAAAGATTCTATTGAATCACGGCACCTAATTAGAATTATAACGTCACAGACTTGAACGGGACGGGTACGTTTCTACGACGTAAAATATAATAATATAGTATTTTTTATTTAGGGATTGTGTTTCATTTTCTTCTAGGATGCCCTCTTATTGTATAAGAGCTTTCTCGGTATCTGAATTAACTGAAAAAATAAATTTCGATCAAAATACTTGTATGAAGTGGTTGTAAATAGAGACATCTGAGTAGTATAGTCCGCAGTAAATAATGACATCTGCCAGATATCTGCATTTACGCCGTAATAACCTCAAGTTTTGAATTAGTCTAAATAAGAACGAAATCAACATCGAATAAAGTAAAACGTATTAAAAGTTATTAAAATATATTGAAAATAAATGTCTTACATAAACTTGTTCTTTCCATAGTTTCAGTTTAATTAATTTGTTAGACCGGTGCTGTCGTTAATTTCTTTCTGGACGCGTTTTTTGCCATATTTAAAAGTATTTTGTTCCTTGTCACGCTTATTTTTTCTTATTTTTATTATAAAATCATCTAGTTTCATGTGCAACTCAAGAAAATTATTTTTAAATTATTTTTTTTCTGTAAAACATAACCTGTCCGCGCAAGAACATGACAACTGCCACTTGTTCTTGTTTACGCCAGATTACGGGCCGCAAACTCCCGCGCAATTACGGACATAGTTACATGTCACTGTTTACGTTGCTTGTTTTAAAAAAAGGAGGGTATATATCTTTAATTACTTCCGAAAAAAACCACAATAATATGAAATTTAATAATTTTGTTTCGTGAAACGTTAGATATTGATATAATATGCTATTTTCTATAAAAAAAACATTTTGTAAAAATTGCAGTTGTCCGTAATTACTTTGCTGCCATCGATATAATCCCAAAGCAAACATATTTAGCCAATTTGGCATCACAACTGACTAAATATTCAGCCGAAAATAATTATTTGTATTTTCAACTTTCACTGAGCTGCTGACTTTGTTGACGCACCATAGACGACTGTATATTCATGTTTAATAAAGAAAAAAAAGTTCAAGGTAACCATAGAATTACTACCTCCGCGATTGCGGATAGATAGAAACCTGAACCTCTATCTCGCAAAGGGTAATAAAGATAAATGACCTGTAAATAATTATTTACCTGTAACACAGTACTGCGAAGAAGAATATATACACGGTGACCATAGTAAAGAAGTAGGCAAACGCCATGTCATACGTTGGGCCGTGGGTTGCTACCACCCCCGAATGGTAATGGCCGTAAAACAATAGCGAGTCTTGTAGGAAACCCTGAAAAATGAAATATAAAGTCAAATCTTTTTATTCAACATAAGTACAAGTACAGTACATTCATTGAGAGTCAAAACATTTGCCCGACACTTGTTGTCTCTTAGCATTGAAATTCTACCATTGGTTCGGAAGGCCTGGCTCGGAGAAGAACCAACAAGAAACTCCGGCTTTCAGGATTTTTTGCCCTGTGCCAGTAACAAAACCAAATTATAAAGAAACATAATTATTTTTGCACATATAACTTAAATATATCTTAAATTAGTGGTACGTATAGAACTTCGGAGATGAAATAAAGTCAGTATACTTTTGTATAAATATTGGGGTTATGAAGTCAATGAGTAATGACACGTTGCTAGCTCACCGCTTTATAGAATAACTAGATGTATTTTTGCTAATAATATCATCCATATAAATCCCACCACAACTGTAGAGTAAAAAGATCAAAAAGCCAGTGCCTGCATACGGCGATACGGGTCACAAGCTATCACGTTGGGTGCTGTCTATCTAGTGAAACGCGGGCTTCGAGTGGCTCATACCTAATATGATTGAAATTTTGTAGATGGGCATCTGACTACCCCGCCACAATAAAAAAGGGAGAGTGTATACACAAGTCGTGAAGCGTATGTTATGTTTTTATTTAATTTAATAAATATACAAAAAAAACTTACAGTGCCAGCAACAAAATCCAGCAACACACTTCTACCCGTACTATTTTCGAAATAAGTCGTATTATTGCCAGACAAAACTTGTGGTGTGACCAGAAACCCAGTGATTATTATGACAATGAAAATATTCAGCATTAGTAGCCATCTTAGAAAATAGAAATAGGACCCGACAGCCGAGCCGAAGTTTCCTTCTATTATTCTTATCTCTTCATACCACGGCTGGATGGAAAACAGTAGGTTTCTTAGCCTGTCTTTGGTCTGCAATAAAAAATAAAAGATACATAAAAAATGCCTGGGAATATAGTGATAAAAAGAGCACGAGAAAATAAATCAGATGTCATTCACATATGATTTATTTTGTTGTGATTTATTTTGGCAAGACAGATATACATGTATCAATGTCAATGAAGCGAAAGTGGTCTGTCAGGATCAGGACAAATGGGGATCCGTGATCTCTGCCTATCCCTCTACAAGGAATCAGGCGTGATGTGTATCTATGTATGTAGATATATCAGGATCGTTCACAGTAGCGATCAAGTCTCATAAACATACACCACAACTTTTTCAGAACCAGTATACCAGTCAAAGCTTATGGTTTTGAAAGTCACACTATAATAACAATATTTGGACGTAATTACACAAATTGAACTAGCCCCTTGGTAAGTACATTTAAGACTTGTGTTAAGGGTACTAGTCAACGTATATTTAGGAAATATATACATATTATATATATAGATAAATACATATATAGCATATATGTAAAATCAACGACCAGACTGGAAAGCAGTAGAAAAGCGTAGTTCTTAACTCTGCCTCTACCGGGAATCGAAACCGGGACCTCATGATTAGTATTCAGGTGTCTAACCGATCGCGCCACGGAGGTCGTCATAACACTAAAACACTAAACTAATGCAAACCTATTTTTTATCAGTCAATAAGCACCACAAAATGAAAGATCACAATGCAAAGTTACTGCCCATTACCCTGTTCGGTAGCACTCAAACTTATTGATTCCTGTTCACAGTGGAACGAAATTACTTAATTTGAATTTATCCATACATATATTCACGCCTCTACGTTGCCAACGGGATAGACAAAAACTATCGACCGCCACCTGGACCAATCCTGACAAATCTCTCTTGCTTCACTCACACCATTAACCTTCTCATACATGCTCTTCTGTGACGACGACCTTCGTGGCGCGATCGGTTAGACACCTGAACGCTAATCGTGGGGTCCCGGGTTCGATTCCCAGTGGTGGCAGAGTTTGAGAACAACGCTTTTCTACTGCTTTCCAGTCTGGTTGTTGATTATATATGCAATATATGTATTTATCTATATATAATATGTATACATTTCTTCAATATACGTTGACTAGTACCCTTAACACAAGTCTTAAATGTACTTACCAAGGGGCTAGTACAATTGGTGCAATATTGTCAAAATATTATTATTATTATTATGCTCTTCTGTTCATACGAACAGCCGCCTTAAAAAGAATTTAGCCAATTTGTCTAATACAATGAACTTAATGATAATAAAATAAATAAATAACTTACACTTCTCTTAGCAAAGCTGTATCCATGTTTGACTTTATGCACCATCACATTCTGACTCTGGTCGTTCTTGATGGAGTTGGACAGCTTCAGACGAACCTGTCTTTTCATTGACAGACCTTGGGGCAGGTAACGGACTGCCTCTCTAAAGAAATAAGGGAGTGGGTTTGAAATAGATACATTTTAATGCTACTTATCTTAGAAATAAATTTTCTGGTTTGTTAAAGGGTAGGCTAGGTAAAAGGGAAAGTCAATCAAGATACACAAAAAAAATAATTCACATTACATGTTTATTCCACACCCTTTCATCCCTTTCAGAGTGGATATACCTTTGGAGATATATCTATTTCATAACTTTTTACGTGTTTAGCATTTAAATGTACTGTATTAATTTCTTTATAAAATGCCTTTATGAATATGTTATACCAATTCAACGAAATTTTTAAAATTAGAAGAAGCTAAATATTACAAAACAGTTTTTTCCTTCATTCCTGCTAGGAAGAGGGATATTCAGTAGTTACCTCCTCAAATTTTCCGAGTCAGGACTATCATCTAAGAACCGTGGATGCTGTGTCATCTCACGTACAATGATCTCTGCATGCTCCTCCTCTGTTCTCTCAGCTTGCAACTCTTCATCATGAATTAACTCCCTGTTGTTTATATTGCGACGTCTTAAAGTTTCTGAAAGAATTAATCGTATACTGAGACTTTTACACTGCTTGAAAGTACATAATATTAGAAACATGTAATTATAATAAATGTTAACATAATATTATATAACATTAAATGTTAACATATAATTATACAGGGAATGAAGGCTTATCTTTCTTTCTTTAACTAGACAGTAAGCTTCAGTAGTAAGTACGCTTAAGAAGAATGCTTAAGTTAAAATAAAGTCTTGTATGGAACCTGAGTATTGTGTGTTCATGTCTGTAATTGCACAGTGAATAATATCATGGCCACCTCAAACCTACCTGTAAACCAGATAGTCAGTACCTCATGAACCTACCATTAGACTGGAACCCATCATGGATAAGTACTTTTATAACTTCACCCTTACACCAATATTTGTTTGAACACATGGATTCATTTACATACATACATAAGCGTTCACAACCATTAGTCCCTGCGGGGTAGTCAGAGGTTCAGGTTTCCATTTTTGCAATTGCAGAGGTAGAAATTCTATGGCCACCTTGAACCCACGTGTTGATCAGATAGTACTTAATGTGAAAGGTGGTAAGCCATGTCGCCATTTTCAAGCACTAAGTATTACGTGTTTGGGGGTTTATATTTGTTATAATGATTGTGCACTATTTCTTACCATGAGAATACTTTAACGAAGGTTTCAATGTGGCAGCAACATGTCTAGCGGCATTATTCCGAATAGTCAAAGCTCTTCTGACTCCAGAAGTATCTGGTTGCATTTCTATATCATTTTCATCCATTATGCAGTTATAATGAGTGTATGAGGTACTGAAATAAACAATAGAAAATCAGTAGTCATAATATACAGTTTACAAAATGTTGTCCTATTTTTACATTATTAAAGAATCTTAGACAATGGGTAAAATAATATTATAAAAACTTCAATTCCATTGATACATAGTCTGAGATTTAAACCCTTCCCCAAAGAACTGTTCAACTAAATTATACATAATTCCTTCATTATTCTATTATTATTTCATAGATTATAGTTGCATGCTAGTTTCCTTACACAGGGGTAGGTAGAGACCAGAGATTCCCACAGTCAAAAAAATTAAACTTACCTTGCAACATGTGATAGGACTTCTAAAAGTTTCGTTAAATAATATAGCTTCAAAAACTAATGCTTACAGGATACTAAAACAAAAACAATTAAATCGATAAATTATCGCAAAGATAAGATAAAAATAACGGAAATCGGGGATAAACTATGTGTCATAACCTCAGTAATATACTTTTTATACTTACTGGTATGATGTACCTACGCATTATTATATTATACCAATACTAAAAAATCTATTAGAATTATAAAATCTAATTATAAAGTTAGTATAGTACTCAAATCTAAAATAATAAACCTAAAGATCCTACCTAGAAAGAACCTAAAGACCTGTTGCAGAAAATCATTTATCTAGTTGAATGTTTGTCATATTGAAATATTCATACAATATAATGCACATTTACATAGTTTTGTTCATCTATTTGAAGAATTTCCTGTTCATGTACGTAGTTAGATTAGAACAATAAAGTTTATTTATTTCAGTAACTTTATTAATTAAAAACAAAAACTTAATTTTTTTACAGACACCAGCTGGTCAGTCAGTTTTCACAAAGTAAACTTGTCAGTCACACAATTCGTCAACAAATGCAACGAATTTATTTGTTGTTGTAATCCTATTTTTATAACCTCATAGATTTGGAGTTTATTTACACATAGTTATTTTTGTTCATAAAATGTTTTTGTAATGTTTATAATACAAAGCTAGCGATTTATAGAATATTAATCCGTCAAAATGTCAGAAGTTGATAATAAGAACAAGGAAGATTTCGGAATAGCTCCTCTTTGTGATGATCTAAAACGATTAGTTATCAAAAATAATCAGAACATCACTGAATTAGATCTCAGCAATTGTAAACTGAACAACAAAAACTTTCCAGAGCAACTTCCTGACAATTTATTGACTTTAAACTTATCTTCAAATGAAATTAATTCAATTCCAAGTTGTGTTATGAAATTGACCAAGTTACAAATCTTAGAAGCTTCTGACAACAAGATTGAATACTTCAACAGCGTACCAATGTTCTGTAATAGTATAAAACGTCTCACCATCTCTCATAATGAGCTTAAGTTCCCGCCTGTATGGATATGGCTGCAGAAACCAGAAAACCTTCAATATCTTGACATAAGTAATAACAAACATATCACCAAAGATCTTATAGACGAATACTATGAAGAACTACTTAATCATAAAGTTAAAATCAAGCATGTGAGCCTCCACAATTGCCGTCTATCTAGACACAAGAATATATTAATAACTTTCTCGGAAACGAAAGTTCTTGAAGTAGGAAGTCCAGATTTGTGCTGCTGGTCTATTAATATGTTAACAGAGTTCCCTTTGCAGTGTATGAAGACTGAGAATGAAATAGAGAAATTGATTTTATGCAATACAAACTTGTGTTTTCTGAAGCCGCACATTTATTTATTTAGGAACTTGACTGAGATTGATTTATCATTGAACAATATCACTGATCTACCTCACGAATTTAGCAAATTGTCTAAACTAGTGACTTGCAATCTGTCTGATAATAAACTATTATATTTACCGGATAATTTAGTCACTATGAAAGCTTTAAAGAAGTTATATCTAAGCAATAATAAACTATGTATGTTACCATTAGAATTTTATACATTAAATCTAGAAGAGTTAGATTTATATAATAATTGTCTGTATGAAGTCCCTGAGAATGTGCTAGCAATAGATAAATTGGATTTAGCACAAAATTATCTAGATGAAACAGATGACAATGCTTATAAAATAAAGAAAGAGAGACTGAGAAATAGTATAAATGAGAATAGAAGATTAGATGGACGGTAAGTACACACATATACATAAAATTTATGTAATGGGGCAGGAAAGGTTGAAACATTTGACTATTAACTAACTATTCTTATATATATATAACTAACAAATAATACTTTTTTTATACAAGAATGACAACTAATATTTACCAAATCATTTGTTAGTTTCCTATGATCTAAAGCGTCTGACATTTTACTTGGCTAGTCTTTATTGTGACTGTCTTTGGTAGTGTACGATCATAAGAGTATAAGATCATATTACACTAAGGTAAATAATGTGAGGAAACTTACCTATTTCTCTAACCAGGTAATAGTCAGAATGTTGAATTACCAGCTGTTTACTTGATTACCATATGCATATTTGATATATTGACCATCCTGTAAAGATTAAATGATTTTGAAAATCTTTGATTTATCTTTAGCATGAAAGTAAATAGATTTTATAGAGATAATTTTATGATTTTATAAACCTTAGGAATAATGTTTCTTTTTTATTTTTAGAAAATATGAAGTGATAAAGGACTGTGATGAAGATTCAATATCAACGGAGGAAGACTACACAGATACAATTAATAGTGATGATGGAGGTGTGATATCTTATACCAAATACATCCTTTTGTCCCTTTCGAGGTAGACAGAATTTCGGGCTCTAAATATCTCTTTGGCTAATTATACATATTAAACCTACAGGGCATCAAAACCTTTGTTATGGCATTCATATGAAAAATTGTTGACAGGTTGCCAACCAATGAATCACACAATGAATTTCATTGACCTCTGGTCCCTTAATCCTAAGATATGCTGGGATAAAAGGCAGCTAGTTAGTGTTCTATTTCCGGACTAGCAACTAGGTTTAGGGTTTTATATATAAAAAGAATAATTTTAATATTGCCCATATAATGTATGGTTTTATTTAATCTACATGACTACATTACAAGTCTCCCGTACTAGTCTGGGACGTAAAAATAATGCTAACTAGCTGCCGTTCTTCCCAGCATGTCGTAGTAGACGACTAAGGGACTATGGGTAAATGGAATCCATTGGGCAATGGGCTAGCAACCTGTCAGCAATGTTCCAAATAACATTGCAGCCTCATCAAATGAATATACATGCTACAAAGAGACCTAGGATATCTCCTATCGTGTCTACAAGGTTCTGTCCACCCTGAAAGCAATTAAGGGACATGAATGTATATTACAAGTAATTATTCGACGTAGCTCAGTTGTTTCGGGCTTGGATCTGTATCAGTGGGGACAGGGTTCAAATCCCACTTGAGCTTGTACCAATGGAAATGAAGCTTAATTATGAATTTCTATGTACATTTTCATAATAAAAATACATTTACGAAATGCGTCGAATGCTACGGTGAGTATCGTGAGGAAACCTACCTATTCCCCGAACAGGTAATAGTTAGTGCTTGTAAATGGCGACATGGCTTACCACCTGTCACATTGAGTACTGACTATCTCATCAATGGTTAGTTTAAGGCGGCCATAGAATTACTATTTTTGCAATTGCGGAGATGGACACCTGAACCTCTTAGTAGTTATAAGGGTTAATGGTAGTTTTTTTAAATCACTTTTTATAATTTTCCAGAATCAATACGTAGTCGTCTCGCCCCAACCAGCTCAGAAGATTGGGATTCAGATGAATACTGGGAGCCAGATCTTAATCCAGGTCATAGACAGGAACCCTGTGAAACTAGCCGGGAACATTACCAGACTTTTGACCGGAAGATCGCTGAGGGAAACTTTTGTCCTAACCTGTGGAGAAATGAAGTGAAATGTGTTGATAGTGTGGATTGCTTTAATAATAGTGATTTTGATAGTTGATTATTACTAACAAGTGTTCATATCATACTCTGCAATTGTGGAGATGGAAATGCAAGTTTCTGACTACCCTGCAAGGGTTTGTGACCGTGATAGTGTTGGTTTATACTTGTAAGAGTAGTTCCTAAGGGCATATACGTATGTGTAGTCCTAAAAGGATGGACAGAACAATAGATTCCAAAGTACCTTGCTTTGTTTTTGTTGGGTAGGTATAAAACTTTAGGGATAGGCTTAGATAATGGATGATACTTATTAAACTAAAATAGAAGGATAAGTCTCTTTGTCACCTCTTACGACATGTACAGATGATTGAAAATGATTACTTTGACATGATTATTTACTTAAATACATACATTCACGTTCTTTAATCCCTTTCGGGGTGGACATAAACTCGGAGGTATGACTCCTAGATAATTTAATGTATCGTACGTAATTTTTTTATTGATTAAAATTACTAACACGTAATATATAAATAACTGAACAGTAAGTACATGCAGTGCACTTCATTATTGTAATTCTGTCCATTCCCTTTAGGAATAAGTCAAATAATATTGATTTAAGTATAGAAACCACCGTTTAGACGAATAATAAACTTAATGAAATTATGAAATAGTTAGTATTGTTTTATTTACATACATATGTTTCAAACATATGTTTAACGGAACAAAAGATTTAGTTACATGAATGGCTAGTAACTTGTCACCAATGTTCTATTATGACATCATAACCTAATGTTCCTGCGAAAAAGTTAGCTAGGAGATAATATATCTCACAGGTTCTTTCACCCCAAAAGAATTACGTTTGAAAAGGACTTCAATGTGTAGTATGTATGTACAAGGTACATCAAACTCACTTTTTATAATTAATCATCTTGCAATAACATTAACTGACGTTTGTTTATCTAAAAGAATAAGCAGGTTTCCGATTTATTAGCATTTTCTCCCGTCATATCTGTACTACAGTACTATTCCTTTCATTGACACTCATATAATATGTTACCTCATAAACACTCGGCGATTTTAGATACTTGTAACATCACCTTTTTTCAACATTGCGTCTATCTGACTGCCATTTGTCTCATTAGGCCGGCCACTACGTAACCGCCCTACAAGGAATCGAGCGTGATTTGTGTATGTATGTAATACGTATATATTTATTAAATAATGCTGAATAGTATCCAAAGCAAGTCTTAAATGTACTTAGCAAGGGGCTAGTTCAATTGATGTAATAGTATCCTATAATATTATTATTAAGTATACCTCTCACCTAATGTAGGTACAATTGTGTAAATGTAGGTTAATAAAAAAGCGATGTATAACGTGCGAGTACTTTTTAAAAAGTTATACTTAAGTGGCCATAAAACATCTTAGTTTTGTTTTAACTTCCAATCAATTGTTTAAATCTTCCAAACTGCTTTATAAACCTAAAAATCAACAAAAATCCCCAATCAATGTTAGTCTTATCGTCTTTAATTGTTTAATAAATCCTTTAAAGCCTAAAGTTAGATTATTAGTACTTTTATCTCAAAATTTCCTCCATACAATGCTTTTGTTTACAAACACAACCTTCCTAGAAAGTACTAATAACGCCCTCTTTTATAAAGACTTCACACTGTACGTTTAATCGTCCAGCTGATTAGACATCCTTCAAAATGTGTTTCAAATACCAATTTTACGCGATCACTGTCGCTGTTATCATACATTGCGTCTTTTGTTCAGAAGAACTTTATAGTGCTAGGGAGGTAGGCAGCAGTGCAGAAGTAAAGAAAAATAGTGGTTAGTATGATATGTATGTCGCGACATTTGATATTTCGAGTTTTTGCTAAAAACCTAGGTATTTTGCGAAAACACGGATAATTAGACAATGGTGATCATTACTTATCCTTATGTTACCTATCAACAGAAATCTTAATTTCAGCCAGAAGCGAATCGCTTTTGTAATAGTTGATCACTATTGTCTAATATCCGTGTCTTCGCAAAATGCCCAGGTTTTTTGAAAAAGCCTGAAATATGAGATCATCCTACGATATTTATTATGGGAAGCTGAAAGGAGGGATACGAAAGGAATATAGGGTTGTGTGGAGTAGGCCACGTAGATAGGCCGCCATGTATACACATCACACCCGATTGCCTGTAGAGTGGTAGGCAAAAATCACGGATCGCATCTGTCCCGATCCTGACCAAACACTTTCGCTTCTTTGACACGCTCAATTATGGGTACCAAGGGACCATAATTAAAAGAGGGTTTTGGTTATGAAAATGGAAAAAGTATTCTTGTTTCATAACCAGTTACGAAACCCTGGTTACGAATGTGGACGAAGGGCTTCTAACATCACCCTTTCTAAATTTGGCGTCTATCTGACTGTCATATAGAACATATATTTTTAACAAACAAAATATTATCTAGTTTATAATTTTTAGTTTTAAGTTTATATGGAGTTATGTGGGTCCTTTGTAACATATTTATTTGTTTCAGTATTCAATTTTAAACCAGCGATATTGTCCGGAATCGAACCTGAGCCCAAAGGCACTATAGTGCCCTTCAGATGTGACACTAACAAGGAAAATTGTGAAATGGTAAGAAATGCACATACTTTATATACATATCTACATTTACGACCGCAGAAACCACAAAACAACAACCATGAAACATTTAGGGTAGACAGAGATTGAGTGGTTACCGTCAACTAAGATTTTGCGATTATATATACATACACATCACGCCTGATTCCCTGTAGAGGGGTAGGCAGAGATCACGGAACCCCATTTGTCCCGATCCTGACAGACCACTTTCGCTTCATTGACATTCATACATCTTCTCATACACTAACGGCCGTTATAGGTACACCTAACGTCACCTGTTTTCAATACAGCGTCTTTGTCTTTTTTCAATTTTGTGATTGTCTTTGGTTACTAAACCCATTATACACACGCTGTTCTATGAACTTCTAAAGTAAGTCTTTTTCTGTTTATATATTATGTAATGTTTTGCCTTGCTAGTGAGAGAAATAAAAAGAATGTTAACCGTTCTTTCCGGTATGTAGTAAAAGGCTACTAAGGGACTAGAAGTCAATGGAATTTATTAGGCTATGGGCTAGCAAATCGTTCTCCAATGTTCCACATAATATGCTAAAAGTCACCTCGGAGATATTATAGTCTTTCCAAGGTTTTGTCCACCACGAAAGGGATTAAAGGACGTGAATGTATATGTGTGGTTGTATGTGCCAAACCGATTGTGATCTATGTTTACCCTCTTAGAGAATCGATTTATTACATTCCAACCCCAATATCATGCTAAAAAGTGACTTAGAACATATTATATCTCCGAGGTTCTATGTACCTCGAAAGGCATCTAAAGACGTAAATATATATATATATATATATATATATATGTGTGTGTGTGTGTATCAATCAATCAGCCTATACTAGTCCACGGCTGGACGTAGGCCTCCCCAAGGGTACGCCACAAAACACGATCATTCGTGGCCCTCATCCAGCCACTACCAGCGACCTTCTTGAGGTCATCGGTCCATCTGTATATGTATGTACATATAGTAAGCATGTATGTATCTCACAGATATGTCACTATATGACACTATAAGTATAAATACCTGTTTTGTTAGATCATGACAGTAGACAGACTGGTTGTACCAAATTTGGCCCAGTTGGAAAACACCTTAATGGGCGTGATGAAGGAACTCAGCAAGAAGCCTCCGGGAGGTCGTCTGCCTGACGTCGTCACCAAGACAGAGCCTCTGAAGCTGTATATGGACCATACTTACAGGTGAGTGAGAACCTTAAATAGAAAGTTCTAGAAGGAATATAAAAAAGACAAACGCGTCCATTAACCCTGGCCTTGAACTTAGAGGTTCAGGTGTCCATCTCCACAATTGCATAGGTAGTAATTCTATGCCCACCTCGAGCCCACTTATTGACCAGATAGTCAGTACTCAATGTGACAGGTGGTAAGCTATGTCGCCATTTACAAGCACTTATTATTACCTGTTCAGGGAACAGGTAGGTTTCCTCTCGATGTTTTCCCCCACCGTAATATTCGATGCATTTGGAAAAAGACGTTTTAACATCATAACTGCGTTGCGTTTGCCAGCAAAACACATTTAGCTGAGTTAAAATCTTTTTACTGCGTTAATAACATGCACAAGCTATACCCCCTAATTTGTTATTTTGATTTGTAAACTTTTTGTATTGTGTATGCTTTTGTGGATGTAAATAAACGCTTATTATTTCTTATTAATATTTCAGAGAGGAGGCTTGCACAGACACCCCTCAAGCCTGCTCCAAACAAGAAAAGTCGAATAAACGTATGTTGAAGAAAATGTTCTCCAAAAAGTTTACGAACCAACGTTACGAACTCATTGGTTATGGTGGTAGAAAGATATGGGGTGGAGATGGCAACCTCTTCTATTAATGGAAGATAGAAGATTTATATGATAAAAATTGTACAAAAGAATATTTCTGATATTAATAACATAAAATATTTATACATACCTCAAAAGAACGTAACTGATTTTTCTGAAAGCAACCATTTTATTTTTTGGAATAAATAGGAGTTATTACTTTCTTGTTTAGTGTTATATAGAGATTGCTATTTTGTTTTAAAATCGATGCAATAAGTTGTGCATGTCTAAAATAAAGGAAAAAAATGATAAAAACACTAGTAGTACTAACAAATTTATGCAAAAAAACTTCTACAATTTTAGTTAACATTAAGTTTCTAAGTGGTTTCATGAATATAATAATAATACTTATTAAGTTATTAATTTCATGGTATTGAAATAAAGATGTTTTATTGAATAATTATTGTTTTCTTCTAATATACGCACTTCCTTACTGCTTAGAGAGACGGATAAAAATCTTTCGTTATAAAATTATCGCCTGTTACCAAGAACAAAGAAAGAAAAATCAAAACCAGTAGTATGTATTACTCTTGGGGAAGGTTGACCTATTAGGTACCTATATTTATGAAAATATCTATATTAGTCCATCAATCGCATGTTACGAGATACCGAGAAAACTACCGCTGGTTGCATTTTATTTAAAAGTGACAATAGTATATACCTTTTCTTAGACATTTGATTAAGTACCCTAAGGATGGGTGAAATGAAATGAAAATATTTTATTCAACATAAAATCACTTATTGAATGTCAAAAAATGAAATACTTACTTATAAAAATTCTGTCATTCGATTATACTAAATATTAAAAATGAAAAGCTATTAGACTAATAAAGCTATTGGCGTTTCGATAAGAAAAAGCTGCAGAGAAGAAATACCAGGAAACTTTGCCGACATTTTTTACAGTACATTTAATAGTCGTTCATAGAACATGATCAACGCTTCACATCCAACAAAAAATATAGTTGTATAACAAACTTAATGCACCCGCCAATAAGAACCGGAAAAAAAACCAATGACTACCAATGACTAAAAATGAAACGTCATATAACATCGTTTAGTAGCCCTTCCCCATTAAGATCGCTTTAGTGCTCATTTGAATTTCATTTTTCTGGAGGTATAGGACTTGATAGTCTCTAAAAGCTTATTATACATTCAATTATGCATGTCTCTCTCCTATAAAATATGAATAACTTTTTTTCCATATGTATGTTAAAAAAAATATTGTTTTATACACATCTCTTAATAACTGACGAAGACCCATACAATAGATCGGGCATATGGCTACAAAATTCCTCCACAAAAGAAACCTGTACAACTTGATGCTATGGAGAAACCTAAAATGTATCCACGTCAGTCCAGTGTCTTATTTTTTCAATTTTTAGTCTATTGTGATACCCAGAAATGCAGTAGACATCATAATATCCAATGACACATTATCCATAAAAATGATATTTTTGGAATTTCTAACATATGAGAAAGTTAATCTCATACTTTTTTTTGCATTAGAATTGAAAAGAAAGATTATTTATTATAAAAGTGGCTGTAGCCCAGTGGGTAAGACCTTTGACTTATTATGAGTAAAGTCCTAGGTTCGAATTCCTGCTCTGGCCCACGGAATAGGTAATAGTCAGTGCCTATAAACAGAGATACGATTTAACCTATCACGTTGAGTCCTTTCTATCTAGTAAAACGAAAATTTTGGAGATGGGCACTCAAGCCTCTGATTACTCCGCCACAATACAAAAGGAGCGTGTATACACAACTCGTGAAGCGTATGTTATGTTAATTTTTAACCTCTGCGCCAGATCTAACCTCATTTCTTGTTGCTGATTGGTGTTTTCTACTATTGACTTTAAATAATATAGAGGTTTCGTCTGCAAACAACACCATGTGGCAACGATCCTGACTCAGAGAATGTAAATTATTAATATATACCAACAAAAGGAATGGTCCAACAATCAAACCCCGCGCTGCCACTAGATCTAGCTCTCTAATTTCAACTGTTTCCACCATTCCCTTCAGGTAACAAACAGCCAGATCAAGTGCCCTATCATCTATACCGTAATGCCTTAGTTTCATGATCAAAGTTTCGTGGTGCACGCAGTCGAATGCCTTAGAAAGATCGCAAAAAAAAAAAACAACCAGGGCATCCTTTGCTTCCTTCCAGGACTCAAAAAATTTCATAAGATTAACTCCAGGTAGTATTACTAACAGATATTGTTGATGTACCTTTAAAAATACAAACTGTTTTAAAAATATGATATATGTATGTATATTTTTGACTTCAGTGACTGAACATAAACTTAATAAAATGTTTTAATTAAAGTTGTGCTCTGTGTGTATATCTGCATCAGGGTATTTAATTTCAATTAAAACTTCACTTAGTGTTTCACATAAATTTAACTTCAAGCTCACTTCATTTGTTATTAAAATATCTTCTTTAATTTATTCATCAGAACATTATATTTCTTAGACACACTTGAATACATATCTTATTGTGAAGATTCTGAAAAGCCTCTGTTTTTACTGCAACTACAGATGTTTATCTGCCGACTATCCTAATAAAACTGACCATGGCCTATGATGCACAGTAAATAATTAGTATATATAACCAGTATGTAAACGGCGATGAATTCAGCACCTATCACACTTACTCTCATTCTAGATAGATGCTGAGAAGGTGCCCTTTCATGGCACAGTACTAATTTTGTATCTTGCAATTCTTTTTATCGTTTGTGTGTGTAGTGAAGAATATTAAAACTTTTTTAACTTCTACTAGTATAATGGTGTTGCTAGGTACATAATATGTCCGTGTTAATTTTGCAGTGTGTGTTGTAGTCAAAGTGTGTATGGTGTCAATTTATGGTACTGTTTGTTTATTTCACAAACTACGCAGGAACAATTGCGATTGCTCAACTAGCAAGCGCCTAGGACATTGTTTACCAAATTTCCTTAACAATTCAAACGCATGCTGTTTTCTAAACATCTATTGAAAGCTTTTCTAAAATACAACACCTTAAACCTTTAAAAAGTGTATCATAAAACAAAGTCATTCAATTGTTTCTTGATATTCAGGCAGTTCAAATGAACTAGCATCGTATATACATAATATTTATCGTACTCTTTTTGAAATATTTTACTGGCAAGATGGCTAAGACTCAAGTAAGATTGGCCATTATGCTCATTGTATTCTCAATCATGGTATACTCAGTCACTGCTTGGAGATATGGCGATGGTAAGTGAACAGATTTTATGATGCTATGCCATTGTTTTTGTAACCCAAAGAATAACAGGCAAGCATTAGTCAAGTGTTTGATGGCAACCAGCATTGTAAGTGGTTACCAATTGCACTAGTCGACGTACTCGTATATATAGAGATTATTACATATGTATATAGTATGTATAACCAACGCCTAGACTGGGAAGCAGAAGAAAAGCGTAGTTCTTAACTCTGCCTCAACTGCAAATAAACCGAGAACTCATGATTAGCGTGTAGGCTATTAATCGTTCGAGCAACGGAGGTCACCAAATTTCTAAGATCTTCAGTTTTTTTGACTTTTAATGAGAAATTGAAGAATTTATTTTATTTTGATTTTTTTTGGTAAATTTCCAGCCTCCGCCAATTACGAAGCGCTGTACAGTATTACTAACGCCCCGAAATACATCGGCATTATGGACAAGAAATTCAACTACCAACTGCCTATTCACGTGTCAGAAGAAGATATGGACAAGATCTTCACCGTGACCAATAAGTGAGCAAAAACTAAAATAAATATACATTTTCGTCCTTCCAAGATAGTCCGAAACTCGGAAATACGATAATATGTCATAGGTAACTTTTTACCATGGATATGGTTTTAGATGTCATACGGAACATTGGTGACAGGTTGCTAGGCCACCTCTCAATAGATTCAATTAACCCAATGCCACTTAGTCGCCTCCTACGATATGCCCGAACAACGGAAGCTTGCTAGAATTGTTTTTCTGTCCCAGACTAGTACAGGACTTACGAAAACTTACATAAAACATACTGCAGCCTGTCGCCAATGTTCCAGATGAAATCAAAATCCTGATATTTATGCTAATGAGTAACTTAAGACATAATTTATGCCCTCGAGTTTCTGCTTATCCTGAAAAAGGTTAACTAACATGACTATGAATTCTTATTAAACGAAAATAGTATTTTAAATAGGATTGTATTGCACTGCATCAAGGTTTCAATTTTATTTGAATTTTTGTATTGTGTTCTAATGTAAATTGCAATATGCAGTGAATAAGCAATTTTTCTTTCTTTCTTATTGTTCAGAAGGATTCTTATCAAAAACTTGCCTATTTCAGAGTGCAAAACAATGAGTTTGAGGAAGAAGAAGGAGACGAAGACTACAAAGACAACAAACTGAAAGCCCTCAAGTTGATGGGCCTCCAAAAAAGGGACTACAAAGCTAATTAAGGATAGAATAGTTTAGAGCTGTATACTTAAGGAAATAGACTATAATATAACTTATTGATGAAAATATTTAAGTTTTTTATTTCGTAATTATCGTTGTTTTTGTTGAGCAATAGAGATTCTGATGCTGAGTATTAAGGGACAAAATCCGAAACGAGACCCGCAGGGAACCAAAGTCGTGGTGGACGTAGTCTAGACGTTGCTAGCTAAAGAGGCAGTGGGCTAGCCGCGTCTGTCACAGAACCGACGACCGGTGGAGCAAAGTGGTTCTCGATTGCAGATCACGTCTCGGCAGACGTAGTGCAAGACGATCGCCTACTAGATGGACAGATGAGCTGAAAAAGGTCGCTGGTAGTGGCTAACTGAGGGCCACGAGTGATTGTGTTTTGTAGCATACCCTTGGGGAGGCTTTTCTCCAACAGTGGACTGCTATAGTCTGATTGGGTAGATTTCACTGAAATATTGTTTCTGCATCTGTATGACTTTAAAATTTTACAACATTAGAGACATTGTCTCCATACTTTGATACAGGGTACTACTAAGAATATTCTTATTCATTATATAATAAGGTGTATATTTTCACTCTACTGATGTAGAAAAGCCTCTCCAATTTAGGTATGACAACAATAATGCGAACGCAATCATAAGAAAATTAAAACAATTTTGTACATAAAATATGTTTATTATAGTAGACACGAAATAAAAAGTAATGCAAACTATAACTATAATAACTTAAACTTAAATTATTTGTACAATCATTATATAAATACACTAAACCTAATATTTACAATATCTTGCGTAATGGGGGCTTTTGCTTCTGGGCACTCAAATTCAGAACACTAGTGGCGCTATGTAAATATGTATTTACTTTTTGCTATTTTTGAGTTTTTCTAATGTTTTTAGTTAGTACATATTACATTTTATATTTTTGTGAGTTCATTATAGTTATTTATTACATTTATATTTATCAATGAAATCTTTGCAATAAATTGGGCACTCTGCGCTCCAACGACAGCGACAAATTTTTAGATATATTTCATTTATAGGTAAATTATTTTAATTAGTTTTAAGTTTGTAAATAATTTGTTAATTTATTGTAAAGATTTCATTGATAAATATATATCAGAGATTTAATATGGTATTTTATTACATTTATACTTTTAAAACGTTTAAAATGTTACAAGATTTTGATTTTCTAAATCAATCAAAATTTTCTCAAATTTTAAATAAATTTCACGATTTGTTCGTTCAACAATAAATGATGTTACATGGCTGCTGACTTGTATTTGCAATTAATGCTTGTGGGAGCGTCTTTTCTTACTTTTCACCGCTTGCAAATCTTCATAGCTATCTAACCGTATCGGTAGAACAATTTGCTGGTCTTCATCTCCGCCGTCGTCAGTGGATTCAGTTAAATAATTTGACCATATTTGGATAATGGAAGGAATTGTAGTCCGATATTTCGGCGTTTGTGTTACGTTTTTACCCTTATCAGTTGTTCGCTGGGTCTTTGAATAATAAGGGTAGGGGGTAGTGGAGAATCGAATATGTTTTTCACTAGAGCCCTGATCGTCAGTTATTTGCTGGTCCTTTGAATAATAAGGGAAAGGGGTAGTGGAAAATCGATTGTGCTGTTCATTGGGGCCCTGATCGTCAGTTATTTGCTGGTCCTTTGAATAATAAGGGAAAGGGGTAGTGGAGAATTGACTCTGCTGTTCATTGGGGCTTTGATCATCAGTTATTTGCTGGTCCTTTGAATAATAAGGATAGGGGGTAGTGGAGAATCGAATGTGTTTTTCACTGGAGCCTTGATCGACAGTTATTTGCTGGTCCTTTGAATAATAAGGGAAATGGGTAGTGGAGAATCTATTGTGCTGTTCATTAGGGCCCTGATTGCCAGTTATTTGCTGGTCCTTTGAATAATAAGGGAAAGGGGTAGTGGAGAATTGACTCTGCTGTTCATTGGGGCTTTGATCATCAGTTATTTGCTGGTCCTTTGAATAATAAGGGAAAGGGGTAGTGGAGAATCGAATATGTTTTTCACTAGAGCCCTGATCGTCAGTTATTTGCTGGTCCTTTGAATAATAAGGAAAAGGGGTAGTGGAAAATCGATTGTGCTGTTCATTGGGGCCCTGATCGTCAGTTATTTGCTGGTCCTTTGAATAATAAGGGAAAGGGGTAGTGGAGAATTGACTCTGCTGTTCATTGGGGCTTTGATCATCAGTTATTTGCTGGTCCTTTGAATAATAAGGGTAGGGTGTGGTGGAGAAACGACTGTGCTGTTCATTGGGGCCCTGATTGCCAGTTATTTGCTGGTCCTTTGAATAATAAGGGAAAGGGGTAGTGGAGAATCGATTGTGCTGTTCATTGGGGCCCTGATTGCCAGTTATTTGCTGATTCTTTGAATAATAAGGGAAAGGGGTAGTGGAGAATCGATTGTGCTGTTCATTGGGGCCCTGATTGCCAGTTATTTGCTGATTCTTTGAATAATAAGGGAAAGGGGTAGTGGAGAATCGACTGTGCTGTTTATTGGGGCCCTGATTGCCAGTTATTTGCTGATTCTTTGAATAATAAGGGAAAGGGGTAGTGGAGAATCGATTGTGCTGTTCATTGGGGCCCTGATTGCCAGTTATTTGCTGATTCTTTGAATAATAAGGAAAAGGGGTAGTGGAGAATCGATTGTGCTGTTCATTGGGGCCCTGATTGCCAGTTATTTGCTGGTCCTTTGAATAATAAAGGAAAGGAGTAGTGGAGAATTGACTGTGCTGTTCATTAGGGCCCTGATTGCCAGTTATTTGCTGATCCTTTGAATAATAAGGGTAGGGGGTAGTGGAGAATCGAATATGTTTTTCACTAGAGCCCTGAGCGTCAGTTATTTGCTGGTCCTTTGAATAATAAGGGAAAGGGGTAGTGGAGAATCGATTGTGCTGTTCATTGGGGCCCTGATTGCCAGTTATTTGCTGGTCCTTTGAATAATAAGGGAAAGGGGTAGTGGAGAATCGAATATGTTTTTCACTAGAGCCCTGATCGTCAGTTATTTGCTGGTCCTTTGAATAATAAGGGAAAGGGGTAGTGGAGAATCGATTGTGCTGTTCATTGGGGCCCTGATTGCCAGTTATTTGCTGATTCTTTGAATAATAAGGAAAAGGGGTAGTGGAGAATCGACTGTGCTGTTCATTGGGGCCCTGATTGCCAGTTATTTGCTGATTCTTTGAATAATAAGGGAAAGGGGTAGTGGAGAATCGATTGTGCTGTTCATTGGGGCCCTGATTGCCAGTTATTTGCTGATTCTTTGAATAATAAGGGAAAGGGGTAGTGGAGAATCGATTGTGCTGTTCATTGGGGCCCTGATTGCCAGTTATTTGCTGATTCTTTGAATAATAAGGGAAAGGGGTAGTGGAAAATCGATTGTGCTGTTCATTGGGGCCCTGATTGCCAGTTATTTGCTGATTCTTTGAATAATAAGGAAAAGGGGTAGTGGAGAATCGATTGTGCTGTTCATTGGGGCCCTGATTGCCAGTTATTTGCTGATTCTTTGAATAATAAGGGAAAGGGGTAGTGGAGAATCGACTGGGCTTTCCATTAGGGCCCTGATTGCCAGTTATTTGCTGATCCTTTGAATAATAAGGGAAAGGGGTAGTGGAGAATTGACTGTGCTTTCCATCGGAGCCCTGATTATCAGTTATTTGCTGGTCCTTTGAATAATAAGGGTAGGGGGTGGTATAGTATTGAGAGTGTTTATCAGAAGTATAAATGGAATTACTGTCTATGTTTTTATTCGTACTATATTTTGTAGGGAATTCCTGGTAGCCACGGGTACTCATATAATAAAACAACGGATTGAATTCCATTGAAGGTTTTCGACTGGAATCTGGCTGAATTTGTTCCCCAGGAGGGTTACCACCGTTATCTGTACTAGAATCTGGGGCCTGTTGGGGATGTTCGCCAGTGTTAATATTGTCTGGATTTATTTTTTCGTGCGCAGGTCTTTGATTGGGAGGATATTCAAGAATTATAAGACTTTGATTATTTTTAAGCAACTTCATTATCACGTTGTAACTATCAGAGTTTGGGCGGTGGCATTCTTTTTTATTATACGGCTTAGTGCTCAACGATTGAGTTATTGCATTATCACCTTCGATCTTTCCACTTACCATATTTGTGTCTATGCCTAATTTTGTGTTTTCTGTTAAACGATTTGGGGATTCAGTTGATTTGTCGTTATTTGGTAATGATGATGTTTCATTTGTAATAACATTCAATTGATTAGAATTCGCTGGGTTATCAGTATTTTTGGTTATTGATGTTTCGTTGTCACCATTATTTATCAAGTTAGGAGAGTTTTCAACTTCTGTTATGCACGTCACTGTGGTAATACATGGTGGTGTGGTTTCATCTACATTAAAACAAGTTGTTCGTCGTTCCGTTACCGTTATCGGAGGTCCAACCTCTGTTTCCTCAGATTCGCTTTTGCTATCCTCGTCGTCAGTGATTCCACATGTTATCGAATTAGAGGGTTCTATGGAATTTATTTCTTCTCCTATAACTTTCAACGAGTAAAGTGCTGGTGGCACTGCGATTTTGTACAGCTTTTCTGTAAATGGAAAATGTAGTTTAAGAACATATTTATACATTTATTCACGTCCTTTATTCCTCGGAGACCTAATATAACATCTCCTAGGTCACTGTTTAGCATGAATATTAAGGTTGCGAAGCGGATCATTGGCGACAGGTTGCTGGTGTATCGCCCATTAAATTCTACTTAACCCTATTTCCTTAGTCGCATCCTAAGACAAGCTGGGAAGAACGGCAGCTTATAAACAACTTTTACGTCCCAGACGGAACAGGACAGGTTTTTATATTTTATATTTAAGCCCAAATTTAAGTACGTGTCATCGGGAGGTTTAAGGCCTAGTATTGCTGACAAAAATGCTATTCTTTTGAAGGCGACATGATTTTCAATATTGAATACTTCAATAAAATACAATGATTTTAAAATAATAATGATCAGCTCTTTTTGGTCTCTGCTGAACTTTGAACAAATTATATCCTTTTATCTTGTTGGTCTTCTTTAGCTTTAGAATTTGGGTTACGATAACTTTTATATGGAACTGAGACATTTCCTTAGCCCACAAGTCACCTCCTACGACATGCTAAGAAGAACAATAGCTAATAAACAATATGATTAAACAAATATGGGGGAAAATACTGTACCTTCAATGTGGTGTAATTTTTTTAAATTCCCTTTCGTAGTTAGCTTTTCCTCCGTACATTCCGCCATTGCTGCGGATGTGTGTTGATCATTTGCTCTTTGAATTCCTTTAGTAGCGTCAATATGAATAGTCGTGGATGCAATTTCTTCATCGTCTTCATACGAATCAGCGTGATTAGAATATTCAATGTTATTTATTTCATTCTTTTGGTATTCCTCAATGGAGGGTAGTTTAGTATTCTCGTCACTAATTACATTGTTATCATTATCTGACCAATCTTCTTTGAAGGTATTTCTGGTAGGAAAATGTTGTGATGCTAAACTCCATTTTTGAAAGTTTATTAGTTGTTGCAGTTCTATTTTATCTCTGAAATAGAAAAAAAAACAGTTATATATACCATATATTCTTTTCAAGGCACCCACAGTGAAAAAGAGAACAGCATATTTGAGAAGGTCAATAGGTGTGAGAAACAAGAGAGATTTGTCAGGGTTGTTTCAGATGGCGATCGTTAGCCTATTCCATTGGGGACATAGAAGCGTGAATATATGTTTCCATTATGTGTATTGTATATGAATGAGTATAATAAAAATAATAATCTTTATTAAACAAAAACAAGCATACATAAATTCAACCTTACTGCCATCACTAGGTTATCATGGCAACCTGTATCGATGGCAGCAAGCACCAATCTCGGTTACATATTATATTTATGCTTAATTAACAAAACCAGAGACCAAATAATAAAAACTAACTTAATTTACAAAACGCATGTGGCATGTGACGTTTTTGTGATCTCATGTATATTGTGTAAAGTAGGATAAGTATTAAGCATTGTTCATCTATATACTGCATTCAAAGAGTTTTTCCGAGTAGATGTTACTAAGATATTTATGAACTATAGTTCTGCATTCGTGATTGTTTTTAGAATGGATTTTTAAAACTTTGTTCATCCTATTATACAGAAAAGGTCCAAGAAAATAGAAGTGCCTCCTCACAAATGTAAAGGCAGCGAAAGGGACCTCAACAGCAAGGTCCTTTCTTCTCTTTTTGACTGGAGTGAAGGCAGCTCTAGAATGTTGAAGAATGATCGCGTGTAGGATGTAGAGTTTTCTTACTCAAAGGACACGACACATTTGGTAACGTTGTTCAGTTGGGAATAAAATAGGTCTATGTGTAGCTGTTTTTAAAATCCTACGTTGGGCGATTTCCAAGGGTCTTAGAACAGTTTTCGGAGCTCCCCCCAAGCTGTTATACAGTAGGACAGAATGCTTTGACAAAGTGAGAAATATGTGGTACGTATTACCCTTTCGTTCGCACTATCCCTTAGTTTGTGAAAAATGTAGTGTTCAGACTTTAGAGATTAGGGCTTTGATGTGAGGTTTGAAGGATAAAACCTGATCAATAGTAACCCCCAAGTATTTGTTGGAGTATGACTGAACAACACCAGTATAAGAAACTAATCGCTAATTTATATATATAAAGTATAATAGTAGGTATTGTATTTGCATTTCTGACTGGTGATTTTGAGATGTTTGTGAGGAAAAACATCGAATGGAATCCTACTTATTATCTGGTTAGGGTATAAATACTATCTGTGAACAATGATGAATTGACTATCTGTTAAATTTCGTGGTTGGCATCTAATGTGGGCTTATTCAGAGGGTTTAGTAGATCCGAAGAGAGCAACTCAAGCCTCTGAATCAAAATAATTAAGTTAAGTTTTTATTATTTTTGTATCATTTTAATCAAAGCACACCGTATATAAAAATATAAACTTTGGAGCGGCTGTAACCTAGTGGGTAAGACTAGTAAATAATTTACAGTCGCCAACGCTGAAAAAAAACATCGCGAGAAAACCTGCCTATCCCTCGAGATGGGTACTAGCCAGTGCCTGTATACTTCGTTAGGCTTTGTTAGGTAATTGCCCAATAGATTCCTTTTTTCCCCTGGTCGCTTAACCACCTCTTACTACATGCTGGGAAGTAATAATGGCAATCTCTTTTGATGACATTACTAACCTGTTCAAATTGTCTATATTTAAATCACGAACAAAAGCACTACACTTGAGGTTGACTAGTAACTCTAACACATAAACATAAAAAAGTTTCATAAACAGCATATTTGATAAATTCTATGTTTTCTTAAAAGAAAACTTGATCGTCGTAATATTTGCATCACCACACTGAACTTTTAAACATTATTTATTACATTTTATGTTAATTTACGAAATGTTTACATTTATTTAGATATTACAAATGATTTTAGAAATTGTGATACTGTAAAACTTTGAAATAAATCATTAATGTACATCATAGGAAGCTCTATACACTAGTGAAACTAACCTACTACACGGTAGTTATATAAATAAAATTATGTGTTTAAAAAAGGGTACTAATTATCATATTACCGTAGAACTATCGGGCCACATCAGTTATACAATACATGAAAATGCAATTTCGATTTTCAACAATTGCTTTAGATACGGCCTAATGGATTTCAGATAAGTAACAGTTACTTCTAAACACAAAATTGTATAAAAATAACAAAAAAGTGTCATATTGAAAAAAGAGGAAGTTTTCCTACATAATTGTCGCATACATACTTACCTGTTACTGTTACCCTACACGGGGGTAGCAGTAGAAAATGATTCCCAGTTTATCTCGATCCTGACAAAAACCACTTTCGCTAAATTAACTTTCATACTAAACTTGCCGTAGCTAAGTTTGTGCTTGACTCTGTATCAGTAGGTACAGGGTTCAAATTCCGCTTGAGCATGTACCGATAGGAATAAAGTTAAATGTACTTCTATGTACATTTTCGTTATTAAATACAAATGCATCGAATATTAAGGTGACGGAAAACATCGTGAGGAAATCTACCTATTCTCCGATCAGGTAATAGTCAGTGCTTGTAAGTGGCGACATGATTTACTACCTGTCACATTGAGTACTGACTATCTGGTCAACTCGTGGGTTCGATGTGGACATAGAATTACTACATCCGCATTGCGGAGATGGAAACCTGAATCTCTGACTACCCCGCAAGGGTAATGGTCGTGAACGCGTTAGTCTTTTTGTTTTTGTAACTTTTATACCCCTCCTTATGCACACCCGCCGGTTAAAGGTACTTCGAATAAGGTTTTATATGATTTATTGTTTTAGGTACTATGAAACTTTACTATAGTAACCAAATAAAGCATTACGTATGTTCATAAAATATACGTAATAAATTCCGTTTTTCTCGTAAATGAATAAAAATTATGAGTCTCTCAAAAATTAGCGGCTGTAGCCCAGTGGGTAAGACCTCTGACTTTTATCAAGATCCTAGGTTCGATTTTGGTATGTACCAATAAATGAAATCTAAATGTGTTTTGTTTATTAACGTACATAATTTACAGTCGCTAACGGTGAGGGAAAACATCGTATGGAAACCTGCCTATCCCTTAGGGATAGTCAAGTGCCTATACACGGCGATACGTTACACTATCTATCACGTTGGGTGCTGTCTATCTAGTGAAACGCGGCTTCAAGTGACTCATACCTAACATGGCTTCAAAATTCTGGAGATGGGATGCCCCTGACTAACCCGCCACAATAAAAAATCTGGGAGTGTGCATACATAAGGCATGAAGCGTATGTTTGTATGTCTCTTAAAAATATTAGAAAGCAAATATACATATATTCCCAACTTATCTTATGACACTATTATGGACTAAAACTATAATCACTATTATGGAGTTACCTATTCGGTTTATTTATTTAAAAAGAATCAATAAATCACCCTATGTTAGTCCACTGCTAGACGTAGGCCTCCCCAAGGGTACGCCACGAAAAACTATCGTATTTTATCCAAATATAATCTGTACTTTATTTTCATGAAAATTTTATCGCCTATGTAATAATAAAAACTTAGACTTACATATACGCCTCTACGTTTTCAAGGGGATATACAGAGACTTTTGATCGCCACCTGGCTGACAAATCTCTTGCTTCACTCATACATGCTCTTCTGTTCTTCACACTACGTACACCTGCCTTGAAAATAATGTTTTCAATTTGATCTGTATAAGTTCTATGCGGCCTACCCCGTCCAACTCTATCTTTCGCTTTGGCTTTATAGATTCATTTTGTAACCCTCTTTTCATCGATTCGTTAAATTATATCTATGTATAA
This sequence comes from Leucoptera coffeella, assembly GCA_030578115.1. Lineage (NCBI taxonomy): Eukaryota > Metazoa > Arthropoda > Insecta > Lepidoptera > Lyonetiidae > Leucoptera > Leucoptera coffeella. Next base: position 145,918 of record JAMBLF010000311.1, on the reverse strand, counting down.
TTTGTTCTCTTGCCTATATTAATATAAATTCCAATACATACAAACGCATTCACGATCGTAAAACCCTTTCGGGGTAGTCAGAATCCGATTGTCCACCATGAACTGAAAAAAGCGAGTGTCTGTACATATATACAGTGATAAACATTCACGTCCTTTAATCACTCTCGGGTTGGATAGAATCTTGGGACATGAAAAACTCTAAGTCACTCAGTAGCATATATGACATTAAGATGCTAATAATTTTGATGTCATATGGAATAATGATGACAGCTTGCTAGCCTAATAATTATATTTTATGGACCCCTAGACCCTTAGTTGCCTTCTACGACATGCCGGGAAGAACGGTAGCTAGTTAGCATTCTTTTTACGTCCCAGCTAGCACGGGGTATCTGTAACAATTCTTTAGTTCCAGAAGTCGTAAACCTAATCGCTTTCCAGTCACGTGTTTAAACATCAGAGTCAATGTGAAAGCAGCTATTTACAGAATCAAACGCTTTGCGCTTAATTGTTTGGAAATGTCGAGGAAAGTTTGTAAACTCAGCCCTTTGCTTGCTTTGGAGAGAGTTGGATAGGCTTTTAATTGCTTTATTCAGGAGCTGTTTACATTGAAGGGGACGGTATAAAAGAAAAAGCAAAAAGGTTGATCCACACTCCACTGGTAGCCTGTATATAATTATGTCGCATTTCATTTGAATCAAAATGCGATTTTCTCTCATACTATTTTGCTTGCAAATTTTACAACACGTTTCTACTCAACTAGCTCAGCAAATCTCTTCGTTTGAGTAAGTCAATTAGTATTAGTATTATATTACGTAAGGGCTGGGCTAATAGAACATATGACAGTCATATAGACGCCATTTTGAGTAACTTTGTACATGAGTACTTGTATATATATACTTGTATATGAGTGTCAATGAAGCGAAAGTTGGTCAGGATCGGGACAGATAGAGATCCGTGATCTCTGCCTACCTCTCTTCAGGGAATTGGTCGTAATATGTATGTAGTAGAGCCATAATTACCTTTCAGAGTAAACGGAAACTTGACTGATTACCGTCAGTATAAGAAATTTTTACCTGACATGTCATGTTTGGTGCTTATTATGTGGCGAAAAATGAGTTCAATGTGCCCATAAATGATTTCGCTATTAAATAGTAAGCCATGATATCTTATTATCCCACAAGGGTACGTGTGTATGAATATACATTTAAAGCAGGATATGCCCATACCCTTATACGAAGGTGCGGGCTCAGTAAATGGAATCTATTGCACGGCGGGCTAATAACCTGTCGGCAATGGTCCATATGACATCACAACCCCAATATTTATGCTAAAAACCTAGGAGATATCATCGTGTCTTCGAGGTTCTGTCCACCCCAAAATGGATGGATGTATGTGTTTGTATATAAAGTTATTTTTGGTCATAATAGATGTGGTCTATGTGAAATAAAGGCCTTTCGGGGTTTCGACACATCATAGGATATTTTAATGTATTGAGAAAAAAATATTTCCTTTTTTTCAGACCTGCTACAAAACAGTATGACAATCACTTAACGATCAGAGAAATTCATCCTAAGACACACAAACATCTTAGGCACAAACACAAAAAACATAAATTGCATCATAAAGACGCTGATGAAAAAGAAAAATATAAAAATTACGGAAAACCTAGAAAATTGCGCAATGAAAAAATTCCAATGAAAAATGGCGTCGGTGACACTAAAATACCGCAAAGCCCTTGGGATATTGGTAGGAACAGCGCCTATAACAAGATTCTCAGTAACATACTAAACCCGAAGGATGAGGTTGGCACTAAACATCATTTTTCTCCGGCAGCTCACGATGTAAAAACACCAAAATTGGTGACTGTACCACAGACTACAGAAAAAATGACAAACAGATTTGTCGCGAGAAAGGAAAAATTAAAACGGATTCATAAAGAATATGTGGATTCTGACGATCTCGATTATGATTTAGATGAAGCATCAGACGACAATTCTAGTCAACAAAAAAGAAAACATCACATAAAAGTAAACCGTAACAAACACAAAGCTCATCAAAAGCCGAGAACAAAAAAACACAAATCAGTTCTGATATCATACGAAATTGATGACGATGGAGAAGATAATAAGTTAGAAGCTACTGACACGAAAACTGAATTCGATCCTACAGACATAGAGAAAGATGAAGTAGGTATAAAAGAAAAAATGAAGTCTAAAATAACAAAACCATCAAATCGTAAAGGTAAAGCTGCAAAACAAAAAACTAAAGACACTTTTGAAATGATCAAACGAGCTGGCGACGGCGAAGAGGGAGAAGGCCAAAATAGCCCTGCCTCCGAAATAGGTAAAAATGAAATTACTCCTATGCAAACTAAAGCAGGTGTTAACACTCAAACTAACTCTGAATCAAACAAAAATGAAAATACCCCTATGCAAACCAAGGCAGGTGTTAACACTCAAACTAACTCTGAATCAAACAAAAATGAAATTACTCCTATGCAAACTAAAGGAGGTGTTAACACTCAAACTAACTCTGAATCAAACAAAAATGAAATTACTCCTATGCAAACTAAAGCAGGTGTTAACACTCAAACTAACTCTGAATCAAACAAAAATGAAATTACCCCTATGCAAACTAAAGCAGGTGTTAACACTCAAACTAACTCTGAATCAAACAAAAATGAAAATACCCCTACGCAAACCAAGGCAGGTGTTAACACTCAAACTAACTCTGAATCAAACAAAAATGAAATTACTCCTACGCAAACTAAGGCTGGGGTTAACACTCAAACTAACTCTGAATTAAACAAAAATGAAGTTACTTCTATGCAAACTAAGGGAGGTGTTAACACTAAAGCTAGTTCTGAAATAAATAAAAACGAAAATACCCCTATGCACACAAATGCCGGTGTTAACACCGAAACTAGCTCTGAATTAAACAAAAATGAAGTTACTTCTTTGCAAACTAAGGGAGGTGTTAACTCTCAAACTAGTTCTGAAAAAAGTGAAAACGAAAATACCCCTATACACACAAAGGCCGGTGTTAACACTGAATCTAGCTCTGAATTAAGTATAAATGAAAAAACCACTTTGGAACCTGTTGATAACGTTACAGATAAAGGAAAGGGTGGAACTACCACTACCTCTACAGATAAAGGAAAGGGTGGAGCTACCACAGAAGAATGCATCCCCAAAAGCAAAATCGTCGAACCAATCATATCTTGTTTGAAGGTCGATTTGACTACACGCCCACCTCTCCCAACCCATCCTTACAGTACGTATTAAGTTAATATTATCTTATAAGTTAAGGATTTACTAGTCTGTCATTGGAAAAAAACATTGAAGACATTTTCATCAGATAGCCAGTGCCCAAAGCGAAAACCTGTTTATCTAGTGAAACGCGGGCTTCGATTGACCCATATGCCTTCGAAATTTCAGAGTTGGGCCCTCAAGCCTTTAATTATTATTTAATTAATTTAATAAAAAATATTTATTTAATAAAAAAGGGAGTGTGTATACACAAGTCGTGAAGCGTATCTATCTAGCGATTTTTTGCCATATCTAGTTTGTTGTGCCAAATGAATATTACAAACCCTATACTATACGTGCCGATTCAAAAACCAGGCTTAAGAAATATATAAATTTTGTTTAATTGGCTCCATTATAACACAATTTTTTTTATCTACTGAGTTGTTACCTATTGTGATATATCAGACAGCAAGCTGAGACCTCAGTCCAGTAATGCTTTTTGCAAAATAACAGTTCAATATCAGAACACTAATAGTTTGAAATTGGTAGTGGATAAACAAGTGTCAAAATTTGCAATTTTTAAGCGAATTTTGATACTTTTGCTGTTTTCAATGGTGAAATTGGACGCTTTTGGTCATCCACTACCAACTTTACACTATTACTGATCTGATACTGATCTGCGTTTGTGCTAAACCGCATTAGTAGACTCAGACCCCTGGCTATACTCAACTCTCAGATGAGAGTTTACCAAGCTGGTGTTCTTCCCTATCGCAATATGTGGAAAGAGACTTGGGGTATCTGAAATGCGATGAGCAAAAAGAGATGTATGTACGACGTATCAGTGTTTAAAACGAACAATTTATTCCAGACGTGTTGTACCGGGTTACCACCCCAATCCCGTACTTAAAAGTAAGAACGATCGAGCCTCAGATAGTGGACTTGAACAGGTCAGTCGACACTTGTGACGGAGAACCTCCGTATCCAGATGAATCGAGTGAGGAGGTGACACCTCCTGCAGTTCCTACAACCCCGCCGCCTCCAGTACCGCCGTGCCTGACTTGGAAGCCAGGCATGACGCTGTTCACTGAGCCACCTCCCCCCACGCCGTGTCCCACATTCCCAGATTGTCTACCAGCCAGGTTCAAGAACTTCAAGCGGGAGAGGATGTACGATGATGACGAATCTTACGAAGACTTATTTTGAGCTAAATTAAATATATTAAAATTGTTTAAGTGACTCCTGTTTCTTTTAATACGTGATAGGCTATATAGGCAGAGGCTAGGCTGGGACGTAAAAAATAGATACATACATACAAAAATACATACATCGACACATACTTGTAATATCTTCTAGATTTATTTTAAGCATGAATGTAATTGGGGTTGCTGTGACATAATACAATGAAATATTGGTGACAGGTAGCGACTCCTTCGCCTAATACCTTCAATTTGCCCTAGTCCCTTAGTCACCTCTCACACATCTTTTTACTTCCCAGACTAATAATTTGTTTGTGTAGCTCGAGACTTTATTTTGAACTGATCTCAAAATGTTTAAAATGAGTAAAAAGTTATGACAGAAACGGAGCCAAAATATAATATTTTTTCCCATCAAGACAATGCACAGTCGTCTATGGTGCGTCAACAAAGTCAGCAGCTCAGTGAAAGTTGAAAATACAAATAATTATTTTCGGCTAAATATTTAGTCAATTGTGATGCCAAACTGGCTAAAAATGTTCGCTTTGGGATACGATTTGGATCTTCAACTGGAACGAACCGAAGAACAAGGAACAGAAGAATTGGAGCTCGATTAGGTTCGTTCGATTTCGTTTTGCTTCGGTTGTAGCAGCTGGCGGCGTTGGTGTAACCATGGCGATGGAATAACAAGAAGTTCAAACGCCGGGGCCTCAGTGTTTGTACTTCAGCCGACATAACCTTAGTGGTGAATGGCTTAATAAAGAATTAAAAAAAAAAAGACAATGCAAATCTGTCGTTCTTCCGTCAGAGGAGGCGACTAAGGGACTAAGGGTCAATGGAATCTGTTGGGCTATGAGCTATCAACCTGTCACCAATGTTCCATATAACGTCATAGCCCCAATATTCGTGCTAAAGCGTGACCTTTGAGATTACACGTCTCCAAGGTTCTGTTCACCCCGAAAGGAATTAAATACATGTATGTGTTGTCTCTTTGAGCTTAGCAACAAATAGCAAGTATGTACATTGAAAAAGGATAGGGTCAGACATATGAAAAATATATATCAATCAATCAGCCTATACTAGTCCACTGCTGGACGTAGGCCTCCCCAAGGGTACGCAACAAAACACGATCATTCGTGGCCCTCATCCAGCCACTACCAGCGACCTTCTTGAGGTCATCGGTCCACCTGGCAGGGGGGCGTCCTACACAGGCAGACGTGGCCGGCCCACTGCCACTTCAGTTACAGCAACAGCGATCGACTATGTCTATCACTTTGGTTCTCTGCCGGATAATTTCGTTCCGGACTCTGTCCCTTAACGAGATACCCAGCATTGAACGCTCCATTGCTTAAAAATATATAAGTCTACTAAAAGGCCACGGCCACCACGGGTTGTCTTGCCAGAAGCGCTGGTCGTCTGTCTCGGCACTCAGCATAAAATGATATTATTCATCGGGCCTTTGTCACCGTTCGTGTGCCGGCGGTGCTTGAGCCGTGCGGCTTGGCGTGTGAGGATGGCAAGAGGCCTGATGGAATTTCTTTGATGCCTTGAAAGAATGGCAGGGCACTTGTTTGGGACGCCACGTGCGTCGACACTTTAGCGCCCTGCAATGCTATGCCTGGTCGAGGCGGGATCTTCAGCGGCGCTGGCCGAGAGGTTCAAGCGCCGGACATATGGAAATTCAGTAAATTACTACTCTTTCGTTCTTTCGCCGTTGAAACTCTTGGAACGTGAGGAGTAGAGGTACGACACTTTACTAAGGAGGTGTCAGTTCGCTACGCGTCGCCTTTTTTGTAAATATATTTTTATTAATTTCATAATTATTGTTATAATAATTAAAATATGTCGTAAATAAAGTATCTATACTAGTAAAAAAAACTAAATAATATAAGTCTACTTACAGGTAATCTCTAAACAGGTAATATTTACATTTAAAACATTCTGGTTAGATTTGTTCATGCATATAACTGACCAGGTAGGTAGAGACTGCGATCACCGTCTGAAACGCTCCTGACAAATCTCTCTTGCTTCACTCACGCCCATTAACCTTCTCATACTCGCTCTTCTGTTCTTCATACTTCGTACAATCGCCTTGAGAAGATGTCCTCGTATGTTCGAGGTGGCCACAGAATCGTTACTTCCACAATTGCTTATGCACACCGGTTTCAACATGGAACCCCTGTTTATGTTATTCAATAAAAGAGGTTGGTCTCCGCACTGTGTGTCAAGGATTAGGTATATTTAAAGATTTTTAATTTTTATAAGAAAAAGGGTTTCCCTTCCGATTTTGGATGCTTAGCGACCACACTCGTGTAACATTTTTTTTAAATGTAAATTCTTTTAAAATCCAAAGTCGTTATTTAAGTGATTATTTATATCATTGTATAGTTTAGCCTACTAATCTGTGTTAAATTCACCTAAAAATAAATTAGAAAAATAAAATGCGAAATATTCAATTTCGCTCATGAGCCGCGCCCCCCAAGAGCCGAGAGTTTCAACGGCGAAAGGAACAAAACTATATTCCCCACCAAGTGAAGAATATTTTCGCCACTTCAAACTCTCTGCCGCAGCAGCAGCAGATCCCGCCTCGACAGCGCTCCGCGAGACATGACAAGGTGTCGACGCAGGTGGCATCCCACACCAGAGCCTTGCCACTCTTCCATGGAATGAGCGTCATACCATCCGGTCTCTTGCCATCGTCGCGTACCAGACCAGAAGGCTCCAGCACTGCAGGTACACGAGCGCTGACAAGAGCGCGGCGTATGACGTCATTCAGAGCCGCGTGACGTGACAGGCGACCTGCACTGCGCTGGCACGACAGCCCATGATGCCCGAAGGGATCGACATCTGTCCCACAACGACAGCGATGTGTCCCACAAATCTTAGCGCCTACCCTGAGACATACTGCTAGACAGAAGCTGGTTCTATCTAGCAGTGTGCCAATAACTGCGTAAGGCAGGGCGTTTAACCAATACCCCGACTCTGGCCTGGCAGCCGCTAAGAGCCGAGCACGCTGTGTAACACAAGAAACTGAATTTAAAAGGTTTAATTGAATCTGTTTACACAGCGGCTCGTCCCATAGCCTTTGCGATGCCAAACCAAGAGGAGTGTCGGTCCCGGGACCAACCAAAACTAACCAAGCCTCCCTCGCTTCATCTAGACTCGTCATTAATGAATGACCCATACTAGGGTCGACGATTTTAAGGCACAATTCCGACGTGCCATAGACGGAAGAGAGGAAGGCTGGGAGCGCCACACCCGAAGCGCAACGAATGCCCAACCCGCCAAAACGAATGGGAAGTGATGCCTGTGTCCAACAATGATCAGTGAAATTACAATTTAGGATTTTGGATAAGGTTGACCGAATAATATTGTCCAACTGTTCTAAAAAGAAATGATTTTTCCAAAGATTGAAATATAAAAAATTTGGAATAAATATACAATATTTAATGATGGTGTAAGCCAAATGCGGTGATATGTTTTCCAATCGTACGGAGGATTCATAAAATTTTGCAATTTTTTCTTGAATGAAGGCGGGTAAGGATTTGTCGTTCAAAGGGGCGCCGAGGAGACTTTAGGCGAGTCTTTAGATAAATTTTTTTATATTCGGTGCTATTGAATCAAATTTGTTACTAATTTCGGCTTTTTGTTCCAAACTCAATTGTTGATTTATATAAAGTTCACATTTTTGATAATTTAATGTAAGACCTATTGTAGAGAAATTTTGAATAAGTTTTTGTAAATCATTAAATACTGTATTCGCTTCGCCACCAAGAGTGCCGTCATCGAGATACCATACATTGAACCCTGAAGATATAGCTTCAATATGTGGCTGTATCGCGAGACTGAAAATGGCTGGTCCCAAGGGGTCGCCTTGTTGACATCCAACACTTGAATCTAAAAAAATTTGCTTGTATATTAATTTTGAAGATTTACTATAACATTGCCAAAGATAACTATATGCCAGAGGTATCTTTTCTCGTATTTGTGTCAACAAGGCTGCCCTGTCAACAGAATTAAAGGCATTCCGTACATCCACCTTGAGCAAAACCTCGCCGACGTCACTCTCCAGGAAAGTGCGCGCTGAATGGACGGCGGCCTCACAGCCCCCCCTCGTGCCGAAACCCATCTGGATTGGCTGAAAAATGGGCTGCACAAGGGGCAAGATGCGCTGGCAGCAGATCTTGGAAACCAAGCGCCGAATGGTGCTTCCTACCGCAATAGGCCTTATGCCACCGTCCTTCTTCTTCAGCGCGCAAAGATTAGCACCATATAATACATCTAAAATGGCCTCACACACTTTACCCGACAGCATCAGATTAACCAGACGCGTCAAAGCCAACAACAATGACCTACCAGTCTCACCAGCTCTTGAAATCATTGTAGTCAACCACGTCGTCTATCACTTTAATGAGGGCCTGAGCCACAGAGACTCTGGCCCCCTTTGGTATTCTTTTTACTATTGGTTTTGTATTTTTGAATTTTGAAAGTAATTTAATAAAATTTGGTTCCGAATTGCCATTTTCAAATGTGTTGTTCTTATGAACACGACCTATGTGTATGTTTAATCCCCTTTTGCCCTTGAAGTAACGAGGTTGACTGCAAAAGTGGCATTGCTCTGAACCCTCCGAACAACTCGCGCCGTCCGAAAAGTGAGACATCTAAATATAAACACCCAAATAATAAATATGTACACAACTATCCATATACCTTAAGCTAGACTAAATATTAATTAAAAATAGAAAATACCTTATAAAAATCCAAATATTGTACCACACATTTACACTTCATATATACACATCTGATTAAGAAATATATTTACATAAAATCTATTAAAAAAAAGGCAAAAAATTTACAATATTTGTGTACGGAAGTTTGAGCTGACGCGCAGGCCTTGGTGCAGCTTCCTCGTATCTAAGGAGATTCGCCTCCCTTGGCCAATAAGAAGTCTCGGGGACTCTGTTGCTCTTGGTGACGTCTGGTAACTTCCTTTGCCAGAGAATTAGTCTGGCTCTTCAATATGGATGCATAATGTCTCAAGCCAAAATTGGCATTTGGTCTATTTATATATTTTAGTTATTTTATTTCTTTGCATTAAATGCAGAATATATCTGCAGCTATTGCGTGCAGTGAAGATCTTCTATTTATATCTTTATTTTCAAATATTAATTTGATTTTTTTCAATATTATTTTGATTAGTCATAATATAATTAGTAATTTTTTAGATTAGTAGTAATATTGAACATTATACTTTATTACATGAACTCCATATCTAATATTGCGCTGTCGAGGCGGGATCTGCTGCTGCTGCGGCAGAGAGTTTGAAGCGGCGAAAATATTCTTCACTTGGTGGGGAATATAGTTTTGTTCCTTTCGCCGTTGAAACTCTCGGCTCTTGGGGGGCGCGGCTCATGGGGTCATAAGGGATCTTGCCCATCGCCTGCAAGAGTCCAGTGGGGATCGCAGGGCTGGTAGCTTCCTCCGCCAGAGAATTAGTCTGGCTATTCAGAGGGGGAATGCTGCCAGCATATTGGGCACTCTGCGCTCCAATGACAGCGACAATATTTTAGACATATTTAATTTATAGGTAATTTATTTTAATTAGTTTTAAGTTTGTAAATATTTTGTTAGTTTTAATTCCTTGTTTTATTGTATATAACTTAATTTGAATTTATGAATAAAAAAATTCTCTCATTATTACGACCAATTTTTCACCTAGAGTATGCAAATTTTAACGGTGAATAGCGATAGCAGAACACTCAAAATTTAAGAAAGAAAAGGTTTCGAATAGGGATTGGCGTGGAATTAGCAGGAATTCGATTTTGTTTCATTTGTCCCATACAACAAAAACAGAAAATATTTTTTTCTGACCGAACTATAAGGTTTAGGAAAAACTTACTAATGACAACTATTATAAAGGTTAATTAGATCTACCGATTGTCGTAAATAAAAAACGGATAATCGAAAGTTAGGTCACAAGTCCCTCATATTGCAATTTTGACCCACTGTGCCCCGGGTCAATGATATTCTATCGCTAAAAGTGATTGGGGAGATATTAGAGCCCCAGGGTTCTGTCCCAATCGAAAAGAATTAGAGGAAAAGAAGATAATATATAAAAGAAGATAATATAATATGCGTCTTCTTACTCGAAAAGGTATGTAAAACTAAAGTATGATAGCACGAGTATTTTTTATCTATAGCTGGCATCAAAAACTGCTAAAATGATTCACAATAACCCTAAAATAAACGAAACTTGGCAGCATTTCAAACCTACCTTTGCTACCTTACATAGGTAATAATATAATAATAATAATATTGTAGGACATTATTACATCAATTGAACTAGCCCCTTGCTAAGCTCATTAAAGACTTGTTTTAAGGGTACTAGTCGACGTATATTTAAGAAATATATACGTATTATACATAGATAAATACATATATAGCATATATGATCAACGTCCAGACTGGAAAGCAGAAGAAAAGCGTAGTTCTTAACTCTGCCTCCACCGCGAATTGAATCCGGGACCTCACGATTAGCGTTCAGGCTGCTTACCGATCACGCCAAGGAAGTCATCGTAGGTACATATACATTCATACACACAATTCACAACTTGTGTCTACATACTCATTCAGACGGGAATTACATTTAGATGTATGCGTCAGAGCCGGGATTCGTACCTAGGACCTTTAATAAACAGTTAGAGATTTTGCCCAATTAGGTACATATACTTTTCTAAATATAAGATTTTAGAATCACATTAAAAATACACAAGTTGTTGAATTTCCGAATGTTATTGAAATTTGCAAAACGATTAGGTTCTGTTGATTACCAAAACATTATTGTTGGTTGCAACGTGATTTTTGGTACAGTTATACAGCGATTGTTATTTAAAAGTTCTTTGTCAGTTTTCGGCTTGAAATTGACCAGTGAATACATATGAGGTAAACGTTTCATTCATCGTTCGAGATGAATTTATACCTTTGTTCTGCTTTTGTCCTTTGTATGTTGGACTTTTCTAGTCCAAGAAGATTATTTGCGACTAAACCGTAAGTTATAGATTTAATACGAACGTTTATTTTTCTTTTACTTTTATATAAACAGCTATTTTACTTTGTTCTCATATATGCCAGATAACAAACTTAAATTAAAATAAAACTAATGCAATTAAACTAAAAATCTTTTTCATTGAGTAACTTTTTAGAACCTTATCTAAAATGATCTCAAACTAATTTAATTTAAATATTAATGTAGTATACGTGAAGTAAGAAATCAAGCTAAAACTATTAGGATATTGATCCAATTTTCACGTCTTCTAATTCTCTCCTTATGTTTCAGATTATCTTCTCGAAAAGATTTACTAAATGAGTCTACAAAATCTAATTCTACGAAAGATGGCGTACAAAATATCATTAAAACAAAAGACGAAACAGGCATAAAGAAAAAACCTAAAAGCAAAAACACGTCACAAATATCTAAAATCAATAATATCTCTCCAATTCTTTCTAAAAGGGCTAAAAGAAAAAGGAACAATATAAAGAAGAGAATCATATCTATTCCTGTTATTCCCTATATCTCCACAAAAAATCATTTTACTTCTACAGATCTGCCTCCTTTAACCAACCGTAGTATGTATTTAGTGTTTAAAAAACACGATGGGACACTTGATATTAACAAATTGACTAAGTTGTCTCCCGAAGAAGCTTTAAATGATTCCGTTCATCAAATTATAGAACAAGTTGGAATAACTGAAACAAGTGAAGCGGATCTTAAAAATGACGTCAGTGACAAAATATCTGAAGAGAAATATAATACTCTAAATTACATAGGTCTTGGCTTAGAAAACAAACAGGTTCCTGACAAAAATGATCGTATTTCTTTTCTGAGACGCATTGAAAAGGCAATGGAATCTCTCGACGCCAACGATGAGATAACTGATCTCCCAACTACAAAATATGTGACAAAGAAAGTTATAGACAAAAATGAAGCTTTGAATAAACTAATCCAGAACATTGTTCAGATTTCCAACAGCAGCAAACGCTCACAAGACCTCAAAGAAACACCATTCCCAACTTCTGCAAGTTAGTATTTTATGTAAGTTTTTAAATTCATAAAGATTCAGTTTCTGGTATATCGATTTATTTTATCTATATCATCTTAAATATTTTGTCACAATCCATGCACATCATCTTGTCAGGAATTTTGTGGTAATTAATAATCTAATTTATTTTTCAGCAACAATACAGAAAAAGATAGATATGGATGAACAGGTAATTGTATCAACACAAGATTATATAAGTCAATCAGAGAAAATAGCACCCACTACAAATTATGTGACAAAAACATTGAGTGACGAAATCGATTCTTCACAAATGGACGACCAAGAAAACACATGCAAACTATCAGACGATCAATAAAATTTAAAGATACAATAGCTAAATATAAAGCTTGCAAAAATGTATGATACATGACCTTAAATACGTATATGAAGATAATGGCAAACTAATTTATAGATTTATTATACGAGTATATGCATTCACCTAAATGATTGAGATCTTTTATTAAGTATCCTTATTACTCTATTAATTTACTTTACTTTTAGGAATATTACATACCTACACTATCGCTCAAAAGTATTTGGCCACGTACATTTCATATTAATTACAAACAATACATAGAAAAAAGGTTATTATTAGGTATTATTGTTTGAATTTAGCCACAAAACACCATTCTAGAGTAAAATCGCTTACAATTTTTTGATATTTGTCGAATGCCGGGGTCGAAAAAAAGGGTTATTGTTGGAATTTGTACACAGATATGGGATAATATGTTATAAGTCACTTACTACTAAAATGAGTAGTAGTACTAGTTGACTTATCTACTGACATTTGGCTAGAAAACACGCTCTCCGTCATTCAGTACTTAAAGTCTTATAAAAATATATTAATTTTAAAATTTGCGTTCCATGTTTTTAAAAAAATTTGTAAAATAATAATATTCCTAAGAGATCAGTGGCATAATAATCGGCCTTCATAAATGCGTTAAAAATAATCCTGAGATTTCATTACCTCTAAATATACCAAGGCAAACTGTTGACTACATTGTTAAGGAATTTGTAACTGAAGGAACAATTGTCATCATCAAACGTCGATCTGGCAGACCGGGAGCCACAACATCGAGTAAAGATTCAAGGTTAGTAGTAGAGCAATCGAAATATATGGTTGACTGCACCGGAAATAGCAGCAGAGTTCAATGTGGATCGGGATAAACCAGTAAGTGTAGCGTCAGTCAAGAGAAGACGTGATGCGGGACTCAAAGGGTATCGAATTAATTTTGAAAGCTCAAAACATAAAGAGACTGGGCTAAAATTCACAAAAATTTTACAGCCGCAGACTGGGAAAATGTATCATAATATAACATGCGCTTCACGACTTGTGTATACACACTCCCTTTTTTATTGCGGCGGGGTAGTCAGAGGTTTTAGTACCAATCTTCGAAATTTCGAAGGCATGTTAGGTATGGGTCACTCGAAGCCCAAATTTCACTTTATAGACAGCACCCAAAGTTATATAGGTAGTGAACCGCATCTCCGTACATAGGCACTGCTATGACCTATCCCGAGGGATAGACAGGTTACCTCACGATATATATATTCATTTTATTAATACATGCCAGAGCCGGGATTCCAACCTAGGACCTTTCTCATAAGGCGTCAGAGGTCTTACAGGGCTACAGCATACAGATGTATCCTATTTGAAATTTTTGGACCCAAAGAAGAGTATTTGTTCGGCGACTCTCTATCGAAATAGCGACTTCAGTTAAACACTATGAAGTGTCTTTGATGGTTTAAGTTAGTTTTATTTAAGGTTTAAGTTTCAGTTTAAGCTGTTTTGCTGGCTCTGCCGCTGGAGATCTTGTGCAAGTATAAGAAATTTTACTTAAAGAAGGTTTCCAAATACCCAAAATCATTTACTAGTTCGATTCTTTCATTATCTATATCAATCTTACATTCTGTCTTGCTCCCTCCATAACAATTTCTTCCGTTTTTCTTACTCAACTTTCATTTCTTTTCTCTTAAAGGATAATGATATCCTCTATTAAATGACCTATTTATTAAAATATTCCAGATATAACGTAATTTGAGTTAATTTACATTCATTGACATTTACGTCCTTAAATCCCTTTAGAGGTGGACGGAACCTTGGAGACATGGAAACATCTTCCTGGTCACTTATTAGCGTGAATATTGGGGCTGTAATGACAATTGGAATATTGGTGGAAGGTTTTTAATCTATCGCCCAATAGATAACATTTATCCGAAGTTCCTAAGAAGCCTCCTACGACATGCCGGCAAAAACGAGTTTGTAATTTCTTCAAGGCCTCAGATATTACGCTATGTCAGGTTTTATTCTATTTTCTGCTTAAGAGGAGAAAAGATATAATTCAATAGATAAGTAAAATCATGCGCGAGTAAAATAGGCGCTTACTACGCGGTCGGAGACTACCTTGCCGATGCTCAGGGTTGGCTATGAGTGCATCTAAGCTATATGTGCAAAAGATAATTATGTTTCTGTATATTTTGTGTTTGTAACTGGCACTGGGCAAAAAATCCTGATAGCTGGAGTTTATTGTTGGTTCTTCTCCGAGCCAGGACTTCCGAACTAACGGTAGAATATTAATATTAAGAGACAAACAGTGTCAGGCAAACGTTTTGATTTTCAATGAATGTACTGTTTTTGTATGGTCATTGGTCGTGAATGCTTAAAGGTTATAAAGCTAAATAAAACAATTATTTCATTCAATGTAAATTTTATTAAGCAACTGTTAAGTACATCAAAATAAATAGAAACGGTACGTTATAAAACTTAATACTAATAATACAAAAAGAAAAATAACAGCAAAAATTACAGAACTATACCTAACATAACAAATGTCCTGTGCTAATCTAGGACGTAAAAAGAATGCTAACTAGCTGCCGTTCTTCCCGGCATGTCGTAGCAAGCGACTGAGGGACTAGGGGTAAATCTAATCTTTTGTGCGATAGGCTAGCAACCTGTTACTAAATCGCATCCCCAATATTCAAGCTAAAAAGTGACCTAAGAGATATCTCCAAGGTTCTGTCCATACCGAAAAGAATTAAAGGACGTGAATGTATATGAATGTATGTATTAATTAGTTTTATATCTTTTTCGGGAATCTGATTACAGGAGGTTTAAATACATACTTCAAATCATCAAATTAACATGGAATCCAATATTCATAGGTATTAACTTTTGGTCTCCAATACCCGATGGTTAATCTACTGAATTTTTTAGAAGTTAATAGTTAGTGCCTGTAAATGGCGACATGGCTTACCACCTGTCACATTGAGGACTCACTATCTGGTCAACGTGGGTTCAAGGTGGCCATAGAATTAGTGGCGATTGCAGAGAAATCTCAACCTCTGACTACTCCGCAAGGGTTAATGCTCATGATAATTGAGATCCATTGAGTAATTTATATTATAATGATCATTTTTGGTACGTTTTATTGTTTAACAATCATCGATCTCGTATTCATAGCTAGTTTCGTTCGAACTTTCAGAGTTATAAAATATTTTCTTAACGTGTACAATTTTCTTGCATTTAGTTGGTTTATGTTTCGCTTTTTCCCTGTTTTTCCAATATAGTGATTCATTGTCTTCAATATCCGGCGCATTGTGGCAGACTATTTTTGTGACATTTCTGATTTTATTGACTATTACTTCCTCTTCGCTTTCTTCCGTTTCTTTAGTAAAATAATCGATGCTCGATTTATCGCAGTCGATTCTTTTGGGTGGCGGTACGTATGGCAATTCCTTGATCTCTTTCACTAAATACGGTTCTGGATATCTGTTTACTTTGTAAAGCATTTCTGTAATGATAAAAAAAACCGGTATATATACATTTATTTCTATCTATGTCCCGTGCCAGGGTTGCCAAAAGAATGCTAACTAGCTACCGTTCTTCCCGGCATGTCGTAGGCGACTAAGGGACTAGGGGTATATGGGATTTAAAGGGCGATAGGCTAGCAACCTGTCTCTGATATTCCAAGGTTCTGTTTACCCAGAAAGGGATTAAAGGACATGAATGTATCTATAAATAGTAATTTGATAACCTAAAAAACCATTATCATCGTGAAGATATCTGTCTATTATTTGGAATTAGAATATAATATAAACTTTTTTAAATACATATACATACATACACATCACGCCTGATTCCCTGTAGAGGGGTAGGCAGAGACTACGGATATAATTATATATAATTGTTTAAATGTTATACATAAAAGATCCTATCACGAAAAAACAGATTAACGTTTAATAATACAATTTTAAAGTTTTTAATTTGGCAACCTCCGTGGCGCGACCTCTGTGCTTAATCACCTGAACGCTATTCGTGAGGTCCCGGGTTCGATTCCTGGTGGAGAGAGAGTTAAATACTACGCTTTTCTTCTGCTTTTCAGTCAGGTTGTTAATTATATATGCTTTATATGTATTTATCTAGGTATAATAACAATATATTTCTTAAATTTACGTTGACTAGTACCCTTAACACTAGTCTTGAATGAACTTATCAAGGGACTAGTTAAATTGGTGTAATAGCATCCTAAATATTATTATTATTTATACTCATATTTTAAAACCCAAACAGGTATTGTTAGTGCTTGTAAATGGCTACATGGCTTACCACCTGTCACATTGAGTGCTAACTACCTGGTCAACACGTGGGTTCGAGGTAGCCATAGAATTACTACCCCTGCGATTATGGAGATGGGTACCTGAATCTCTGACTACCCCGCATGTGTTAATGGTCGTGAACGCATTTATCTTATTTGTTTACAAGCACTAACAATACCTGTTCGCGTTTTAAAATATTAGTATAAATAATAATAATATTCAGGACGCTATTACACTAATTGAACTAGCCCCTTGGTAAGTTCACTTAAGACTAGTTTTAAGGGAACTAGTCAACGTATATTTAAGAAATACATACTTATTATACATAGATAAATACATAATATATAGCATAAATAATCAACAACCAGACTGAAAAGCTAAAGCAAAGCGTAGTATTTAACTCTGCCTCCACCTGGAATCGAACCTCACGATTAGCGTTCAGATGGTTAACCAATCGCGCCACGGAGGTCGTCATAAGTCAAATAATAGAAAGCTATCACAAAAAACAAACGCATTCACGACCATTAACCCTTGCGGAGTAGTCAGAGGTTCAGGTTTCCATCTCCGCAATTGCGAAGGTAGTAATTCTATGGACACCTCGAACCCACGTGTTAACCAGATAGTTAGTACTCATTGTGACCGGTGGTCAGCCATGTCGCCATTTACAAGCACTAACTATCTATCTATCTATATTAAATAATAGAAAGCTATAACATTACCATCAATATGCGGTCGAATGGGTTTTCTTGATGGGAGTAATTCATGAAAGCAGACCGTTACAGTAGGAGGGCTTGTTTCAGTGGTAGCGGGGGTAGTGACGGTAGTGAAATGGGTAGCGATGGGGCATGTTGATGTCGTCATTGTATTTGCAGTCGGTAAAGGCGTCTGCAAGAAAAAGGAAAATCATTAAACAGATAGAAACTTATTTTTAAACACTCGCGATTTTTGCTAATTTTATTTACTATGTGAGACCGGGTTGTATCACGATAAACGCCTATGCAACTGGGTCGAAACGTCGGGTGTAATAAAGGTATTTATATCTTTATTAATTTGTCGTGATAAGACCCGGTCTCACATAGTAAATAAAGACAAATGACAAACGCGTCCACGACCATTAATCCTTGCGGGATAGTCAGAGGTTCAGGCGCCCATTTCCGCAATTGCGAAGGTAGTAATTCCATGGACACCTCGAACCCACGTGTTGACCAGATAGTCAGTACTCAATGTGACAGGTGGTAAGCCATGTCGCCATTTACACGTACTAACTATTACCTGTTCAGGGAACAGGTAGATTTCCTCCCGATGTTTTCCCTCACCGTAGTATTCGACGCATTTCGTCAATGTAATTTTTTATTACGTAAATGTACATAGAAATTCATTAAACTTCATTTTCATTTGTACATGCTCAAGCAGGATTTGAACCGTGTACCCTCGATACAGAGTCAAGCCCCAAACAATGAGCTACGCCGAATAAAAATCACATAGTAATTAAAATACATACAGATTCCGAGATAGACTGAGACGAAAAAAGAATGGTAATTAGCGGTCATTCTTCCTGGCATATCGTAGGAGGCGACTAAGGGACTAGAGATAAAAGGAATCTATTGGAAGATGGGCTAGCAAACTGTTACCAATGTTACAGACAATTACAAAATTCATGCTTAAAAATGACCTAGGAGATATATCTCCGAGGTTCTGTCCACCCCGAAAGGGATTAAAGGATGTATATGTATACATATTGGCGATTATTACAATTGTATAGAGCGTTCTAGGGTCCATTTCTGAAACTAGGTAATTCTTATAGGGTCACCTTGGATTCATATGCTAAAAATATATTTTTAATGGCTAAAAATGTTATAAATATTATAAGTTCCTATAAAGAAAAAAGGTTGGAGTGAGGAATGCCTCAAAAATATCTTAATATCAAACTTTACTCAAAGGCATCTTACTTCGGAGAGGGCCAAATATATAATCAAATAATAATTTGCCACATTATTACATTACATGAAACATAGATGGCACTGTAATTATAATTTGTTTTTTATATTATGTTCTTCGCTACTATTAGTAGCAGGGTGATGTTATATTTGTGTGTGCTTAAATGTGCTTAAAGCCTTCCTCATTAAATGGTCTATCTAACACAAAAAGAATTTTTTTATTCGAATCAGTAGTTCCTGAGATTAGCGCGTGCAAACAAACAAACTCTGCAGCTTTATTATACATTAGTATAGATTAATATCACTACATACCTTATCCACAGATAATATAATACCCTTATCAGTAGGATGATAAATATTAAAATTTTCTTTTTTCAAACTTTTCGTCGGCACCTGTAGTAAAATACAAACATATATATATATATATATATATATATATAACTACTTCCTTAACCCCTTCATAAGTAGCAAGGTGATGTCATATAGCCTAAAGCCTATCTCAATAAATGGTCTATCCAACACAAAAAGAATTTTTGAATTCGAACCAGTAGTTCCTGAGATTAGCGCGTTCAAACAAACAAACAAACTCTTCAGATGTATAATATCAGTATAGAGTAATATCACTACATACCTTTAGAGTAGAATGATAAATTTCAAACTTGATTTTTTTCAAAAGTTTCTTCGGCACCTGTAGTAAAAAACAAACATATATATATATATATATATAATTACTTCCTTTAACCCGCTTCGGAGTAGACAGTAAGTCTGAGACCGAATATTCCTTCAACGACTTCTTGCATAAAGTTTATGGAAAGTCAAAAAACGGGAAAAGAAAAGTACGTTTTCGCAATTAAAAAATACATACATATATATACTTTCAAGTCTTTCGACGACCATTAGAGCAAAGCGGTTCTCGAATGGCGACCGCGTCTCTGTAAACGTAATGTAGGACGTGTCCAGCAGTGGACTGGCTTAGGCTGATTGATTGATGGGTTATAAATATGTTAGAACTAACCTTTTTATGTTTTGATGGTTTTATATATGTTTTGGATGGACTATTGCGACTTGGAGGAGGCTTTATCACCTGTTGGAAAATAGATATATAAATATACATTCACTTCCTTTAATCCCTTTTGGGGTGGACAGAACCACATGGAGCCAATTATATCTTTTAGGTCACCTTTTAGCATTCATTATTGGTAATTATTACTATGCAACATTGGTGACAAGTTGCTAGCCCATAGCCCAATGGATTCCAATTATCTCTTGTCCTGTAGTTCCACGTCATGGCGGGAAGAACGGCAGCTAGTTTGCCTTCTTTTTGCATCTCTAGTACGGAACAATTTACTAGATAATTACATACATATACATCACCCTGATTCCCTGTAGATGGGTAGGCAGATATCACGGATCCCATTGGTCCATGCCAGAGCCGGGATTTGAACCTAGGACCAAGGCTACAGCCGTTTGCATCAATGATGAAAAATTTTTATTTTGCTACTCCACTAACAACCTCAAACCATTGAACTACTAATGAAGTATTATCGAACTACGATTGAGTTTATACTGAAATGCGATTTTGCTAAAATGAATTAGTGGGTCCCTGTATAGGAGATTTAAATGGATTTACAGGTAATAGTTAGTGCTTGTAAATGGTGACATGGTATACCACCTGTCCCATTGAGTACTGACTATCTGGTCAACACGTGGGTTCGAGGTGGCCATAGAATTACTACCTGAACCTGAACCTCTGACTACCCTGCAAGGGTTAATGATCGTGAACGCCTTTGTATTTGCCTTTTACATACCTCGACTACAGAATGAGCGTTTACTTCCCATCCATTTATGGTTTTAACCTTATTATATGGAGAAATAGATAAGATATTATGTCTCCTGAAACATAAAGAGAATTCATAAGTTATTATAAACTAGTGACCCGCTCCGGCTTCGCACGGGTATAAAATATATAGCCTACTCCACTATTTAAAGGATGTTATTAAACATATAAACCTTCCTCTTGAATCACTCTATCTATTTAAAAAAACCGCATCAAAATCCAATGCGTAGTTTCAAAGATTTAAGCATACAAATGGACAGAGAAAGCGACTTTGTTTTATAATATGTAGTGGTTGTGCTTGTAAATGGCGACATGGCTTACCACCTGTCACATTCAGTGCTGACTATTTTATCATCACGTAGATCCTGATAAAACTCTCACGGTCGGGTCGAGTCACGATTTGTTTATGCACACTCTCATTTTCCTGTGACGGGTTAGTCAGAGGCTTGAGTACGCATCTCCTTTATTTCGAAGGCATGTTAGATATGAGCCACGTAAACCCTGCGTTTCACTAAATAGATAGCAACCAAGTTGATAGGTAGTGAACCGTATGGCCGTATACATGCACTGGTATAACCACGAACCAAATATAAAGAGGACCCTGCGTAATGAGCGGTTCCCGTTACGCGGAGCGGAGTACAAATGGCGTGTTTTAATTGGTGCGGAGTCTAAAAATCTGTAGTAGAAAGAAGATACCTAATTTGATTAGCCGATGCCGTGTTTTGATTGGTTGTAATATCTCCCCTCTATCTCGCGTACCTCGTTTCACCCCGCATAATGCCACGCTAGTTTCCATACAAATATTGCGTAAGGCCCACTCCTCTTATTAATTACTCCATGGGTATAACCTATCTCGAGGGATAGGCAGGTTTCCTCACGATGTTTTCCCTAATAGTTCTTGCTTGCTTTACTTCAACCCATACCTTCACATTGTATGTCTATATGTACTTACTTTTTTTTCTCTATCTTGCAAACAGAAAAAGATAACAATAAGCACAGTATGACAAACGAAACACATATTTTATCAAACATTATTTCTTCTTCATTTATTTACAAAACTACTATTTTGTACAGGCATGCCTGTTCACAAATCTATTTCAAATGGCATACCAAACACAAGGACATTACTTATATATGTACTACTTGAATTTACCGTAAAACAACTGATTTGTAACAAATAGGAATTAATTACAACTGTGTATTAAACAGTATAATAATACAGGAAACCGAATAATTAGTACATTTTCGTTTTTCAAAGAGACGATTAAGATTTAATGCCCTTTTGTGAAAGTTGCTTACAAAGTCACATAATAAATACCTAAATTAATTGGTCTTTTGTAATAATTGTTTTCTTTGTAAAATAAACAAACATTGAAGACCGATAACCCTTGCAGGGTAGTCAGAGGTTCAGTGAGATGGTCTTAGGCTAGTCTAAACACGCTTTTTACCTGATAATTAGTAATAGCGGCTTTAGCCTCTGGTATCGTATGTTCCTTTGTTACATATAGCATAATCAGAGATTAATTATTACAAAGTGAGATGTCGTTTAACCATCTAAATCCGGTGTTACGTGAATAATAATAACTTTTAGGACACTACTATTACACCAATTGAAGTAGACAAAACGACAAACGCGTAAACGAACATTAACCCTTGCGAGGTAGTCAGAGGTTCAGGTGTCCATCTCCACAATCGGGAAGGTAGTAATTCTATGGTCACCTCGAACCCACGTGTTGACCCAAAAGTCAGTACTCAATGTGACATGTGGTAAGCCGTGTCGCCATATACAAGCACTAACTATTACCTTTTCGGGGAGCAGGTAGGTTTCCGCAAAAAATTTTCCCTCACCGTAGTATTCAATGAAATTCAATATAAATATTCAATTTAAAGTACTTATTCAATTGAACTAGCCTCTTCTTGGTAAGTTCAATTAGGAATGATGGTAAGAGTAATCTTCAACGTGTATTTAAGAAATATAAACTTGTTATATATAGATAAATTCATTAAATATAAAAACTAAGACAGAAAGGAAAGCGTATTCTCAACTCTGCGTCGACCGGGAATCGAACCGAACCCTCACAATTAACGTTCAAGTGGTTAGCCAATCGCGTTACAGTGGTCGTCATAATCTAACTAATTGCTTTATAGCATTTCGTAAGAGACTAAACTAAAGGACTAGTGGGTTTAGACTTTTGTCCAAGGATAAGTTAACTGCCTTCATGAAAGACCTTCGTGGCGCGATTGGTTAGACACCTGAACGCTAATCGTGAGGGTTCGATTCCCGGTGTAGGCAGAGTTAAGAACTACGCTCTTCTACTGCTTTTCAGTCTGGTCGTTGATTACATATGCTATATATGTATTTATCTATGTATAATAACAATATATTTCTTAAATATACGTAGACTAGTACCCTTAACACAAATCTTAAATTAACTTAGCTAGGGGCTAGGTCAATTGGTGTAATAATGTCCAAATATTATTATTATTATTATGAACAAATTATTAAGACTTTGTCCCTTTTAACAAGTAAGATTAAAATATTATTTGGG
This sequence comes from Leucoptera coffeella, assembly GCA_030578115.1. NCBI lineage: Eukaryota > Metazoa > Arthropoda > Insecta > Lepidoptera > Lyonetiidae > Leucoptera > Leucoptera coffeella. The sequence continues at coordinate 122,459 of JAMBLF010000311.1, read as the reverse complement.
TCGCTTTGTTCTATCTACCTTTGTAGGGATTAAGGACCTGATTATGAATGTATATTTTGAAGTGTAATACTAATATGATTTACTCGTTTACAGGATCAATAAATATTCTATAAGTCTGGTAACTTTATTAAATAAAAACTTACGCGATAAGTCCCGTTAGTTATTAGTCATGTCTATAAATAAACTTTTATTTTGTTCTTGATAACAATTTATTTTCTTCAGATTGTTATTAACAATATAAACAACAGTATAAAAACAGTAACTACTCTATATACATTTATAAAACAACAAATAAATAATATAATTCTAAGGGGAATTATAAAACAAGCGAACAAAAAAAACTGTTTTAATAACTTGAACGGTATGAATTTGAGTAAGCGAAAAATTAACTAAACTGACGACGAATATTGATTTATAATAAAATCCAGAACGAGCTTACAAAAAGTAGATTGTGATAAATCAATTTCAGATATTAAAATTTAAATTTAATAAACTTCATTACTAAGTGAGCGACTGGAAATACAGAGAGGGCAACTTCAATATTAAGATAGATTCGATTTTTTTAAGTGAGGTTATACTTAGCGAACTACTAAAAAGTTCACATTGAGCAAAGTTTAGGTTAGGTTAGGTTAGGTTAGTTTAGAAATAAATGCATGCATATTACTTTATTTTTACGGAGTACATTGTTTTATTTAATTACCCTTATATTTCGATAATAAAATTTATCTACTAATAGAATAGTGTTTCTTCAAATAGTTATTTCATATTATTTTTGTTTTTTAAATGTGAGCTCATTATACTCTGCTCATCAGTGTATTTTTCAAAGTAGTTTTTGTATTCGAAACACTTCATTTAAGATAAAATGCCGCTCAGTATAAAAAATACATTTGCCACATATTTCAAAAAATGCAGGACGTAACGTTGACCCGCAAACAAATATTAGGTCGCTCAAATATTATGAGGCTGCTCATTATGTATTTTAAGTAACTCAAATTAATGTTTGTAAGTCGCTGTTCTGTTGATTTCTCGTCACTCGCAGTCAGTCGCTCACTTAGTAATTCTATAACCCAAATTAATTAATTTTGACACTTAGAACTGTAATTTACAGTCACTCGTTTTATTGCTATCCTAATTCTAATAAAGGATCTTTTTACACCAATAAATAAATGCTTAGCAATACACTTTTAATGACAATATAATACTACAGTTGATTCAATTAACAATTATTACCTCAAAATGGTTTAGTACATAAATTGAGTTGTACGGTTGATGGATAGAAGACAAAATATATTATAAAATTAAAACATAAGTGGGATACGTGATCTCTGTTCCAACTTAACATATATGTACCAATTTTTTAAGGTTTATCTCCCTTTTCTTCATATTTAAACAGCCCATATATTTTATAAACGACATCTATTGAAAACTTGCGAAACTTTTTCGATGTTGCATAGCGACATCTACTAAGAACACGAGGTACTAATTCGTTTTATTATCCACTATATGCTGATTCCCGAATGCCGCGAAGCATGATCTTAGAGATTCCTGTGCCAGATGGGTTTCGCGATGCGGTGGACTGCCCACCTCACTGAAGGCTTCGATGGCTGAGCACAAGACTTCTATTGCCTTTTGAGGTAGCTCGTCTTCCATTAAAGATGCTGCTTTCTAGAAATAAAAGAATACATATGTCTGAATGAATGAAGCATTTCAGTAAACAGTGATGGCATTTTGCTACCACATCAACTAGTGAAGAGACAAATTAACGATATCTCTTTGCTTAGCGTTTCTGCATGTTAGCACCGAACAAACATCGTAGAGAGTCTTTCATAGGATCGCTAGGAGAGCAGGAAGGTAGAATTTTCACTATTGACTCTACTTACTATTTGAGGACTATGAAAAGGCAATTTCACATAAGTACGAGTAAGTGTTGTAAGTTAAACATACCTGATACTCTGCAACTATTCGCTTGATTTCACAAATTTTCGAATCTATATCGGGTTGGCCACTTGGATTGCTGTAAAAAGAAGAATTGGGACATTAAATTTAATACAAGAAAAAAAGAAAACGGATTTTCGTCTAGTTTATTTGTGTTTTTTTCTCCTAATTGAATATCAAATAAAATAAAGGGAATGGCGATATTTTGTCTATTTGGGTAATTTATTGAGGTAGTTAGGTACATTAGTATAGTGTCAACATATTCGTATATAAAAAATATAATTTGTAATATTTATTTATAGCATCCCGAGGAGCGCACATTCATTGAGAAAAAACTCTAGGTGATTCTCAAGTCAATCAATATAAAGTCTGTCATGAGAAAGTCTTATACTTGGTAACGTAACCTAAAAAAGTCTTTAAATATAGAAACAATCACCTTACCACTACAGTAAACCCACATACCGTATCCTAACAGGGTCACCCTCCTTCATCTCCTTTAACATGGGCCAGTTCTCTTTACAGGCGGTACAGAGACATTGGAACCAATAGCGAGAAAACAGAGATTTTTGTCTCTCTACCAAAGGTCGTACTAGGAAGTTGGGACCATAGTTTTCTGAAACACTTTCTCCTGATTCAAGAGGACGGATTGATTGCAGGACGATTTTTTTTCCTTCAAAATATCTGTGAAAGGAAGAGTATAAATACGTATATTCTTGTGCATTCGCGTCCTTAAATCTATTTTAGAGTGAAAACGGCTTCGTAGATGCAATGTCTTCTTTTTCAATTTTATGTTTCGTGTCAGGGTTATGATGATATTACTATGCAGAAAACAAACGCGTTCGAGACCATTAACCCTTCCGGGCTAGTCAGAAGTTCAAGTATCCATCTCCGCCATTGCAAAGGTCATTCTATGGTCACCTCAGCCCCACGAGTTGACTATCTGTCAGTACTCAATGTAACAGGTGGTAAGCCGTGTGGCCATTTACAAAAACTGATAATTACGTATTCGAGGAACAAGAAGGTCTCCTCACGATCGTTTCTTCACCAGTATTTGGTGCATTTAGCAAATGTATTTGTGTTGTTTATAAAGCTTCACCTCAAATATATTAATTATACTTACCGAGCCACAGCAGGATAACAATCGTGGTTGAATAGAGCTCCTGTAGGGTAAATTCCGACGCCAATGTACAAGGCTCTAGCACCCCGAAACGTGTGCTTACTCCTAACAGTTTCATATAGTTCGTGTGCATTGAACTGTAGTATTTGTAGATTGGCTAGGATTAGTTCTGTTATCTTTCTTTCTTCTGTAAGAGAAAAGAATACTTCTTTAGTTAGCTGTACCAAAAATATGACAATTACATTATTAGCTATACAATAACTCTATTTAAGTACTCAAACTACTCTAGAACGAGACTATTGGAACTAGACTTTTAAGTTGAAAAAGTAATATTTTGGAAATTTTTGACCTTGACAGCAATCAATAATTTTCCCTATAGGTTTTCTTATATTTATCTAAGAGCTAAAGTTTAAGGCTTAATGCATCTGTTCAAAATATTTACTAAGTTAGAGAAGATCAGGGGTTTCAAACGTCGCTCCTTATACTATGTTACCATACAATTGAACAATCTACTTAACATACAAAACTCACGTGATATCCTCTCAGTTTTGTCAGTCTTTTCGAAAAACCTGCTTTGCTTCAGACATTTAGTCAAGAACATGGCCATCACTATCCTTTTTAAATAATCTTCAGGAGTTCGTAAATGTGAATGAGTACACAAAGTATAAATTTGAGCAGCTCTAGCCTCTAAATCTTGAGGTTTATCTTCCGTTCTTCCATCTTCTACTACAGGGTTAATTAAGGCTTTAGAAGATCGTTGTTCTCTTCTCAATTTTAATTTCTCTTTCTTTGATAGTTTTGGGGACAGTTCTTCTTTGGGTACTTCTGGTTTGCTCCCTGATAAGTAGTTTTGATGGATTCTTAGACTAGTTTCTAAGCCTGCTTGAGTGATCATTCTTAATGCTATGTATGATAGGATTGACATGCCAGATCCTGTAAAATTAAAAAGGTTTATTGAATATGAATGTCATTTAAAATGTGAGTCTTGTTGCACTAATTAATAACAGATTTTTTTCATTGATATCTAGGTTGAGAAAATAGAGTTCAAACTTGCATAACTCAAAAATGAATCAAACATATTATGCACTGTAATTTAACATTTATATTGACAAATTAAAAAGACAAAATATTCACATAAAGTTCCAGTTTAGAAAATATTGCTATATATCACAAATAAATATATGTATGCACATTTAGCAAATATCTTTGCACAATTTAAAAGAATTAAAGACTTAATAGCCTACCTAGAAAGAAATCCAAAAACTGGCATTCATACGGATGATATGTAGATAGAGCTTCTTCCCTGCATGAGGTACTGCAGAATACAACCCCTGAACACATATTACAACCGACCGGAGCTGCCTCTGTCACATCTATGATCCTACAAAATGAAGAAATAATAATTATTAATTTCTATACATAATTCCAATAGACCCTTTAAAAGGGACAGAAAAGGGCCGGCCCAATAACACATATAAGAGTCAGATAGACGCTATATTGAAAAAGGGTGACGTTAGGAGAACATATAACCACCGAGTGTGTATAAAAAGATGTATGAGTGTCAATGAAGCGAAAGTGGTCTGCCAGGATCGGGATAAATGGAATCCGTGATCTCTGCCTACCCCTCTACAGGGAATCAGGCGTGATGTGTGTGTATGTATGTAGAAAAGGGTATACAAATTTGTGACACTAACACTGTATCATTCCTTTAGAAACTAAAGAAGAATCATACACGTATTTCTAACTTAGCACTGAAGAACAAACTAAGCATATTGCTCTAGACTATTTACAGCAGTGATATTATGTCAATCTTTATAGTGATCAACATATAAATAACATAAGAAACAAACAATTCGACGATCATTGATTATCTATTTTGGAGTAGTTAGAGGTTTGGTTAGACATATCTGCAACGTGATCTATAGATATCACCTAAAACCTAGATTAAAACCAAAATTCAGTAATGTAAAACCTGAAAGATAAAATACTATACAGAAAAAATCTTTTAAGTTGCCATGATCGTATTTTAATTCCTAATCAACGGTAGAGTCATAGTTGTATGACAACCAGTGTCACTCAATATATTTCGACGTTCAATGACTGTACTATTACTGTGCTTATATTGAATAAAAATCCTTTGACTTCATATTATATTCATACATAACATACATACGCTTCACGACTTGTGTATAGACACTCCCTTTTTTATTATGGCGAGGTAGTCAGAGGCTTGAATGCCCATCTCCGAAATTTCGAAGGCATGTTCGGTATGGGTCATTCGAAGCCCGCGTATCACTAGATAGACAGCACCCAACGTGATAGGTAGTGAACCGTATCGCCTCATATAGGCACTGACTATTACCAATCCTGAGGGATAGGCAGGTTTCCTCACGATGTGATTTAATATTCCTAATTTAATAACCATTACTCTTTACTCAAAATCTACATTAAGTACCTGCTTACCTTCTAAAGCAATGCAGGCAATGTGTCCCGTAGTGTTCAGGCAGTAAGCAGGCTGAGTAAGGCTGCTCCACCAATAGGACACTGCCGGTCTTTATCTCTCCTGATGCAACGGCATAGCGACCCTGTGAAAATAAGCTTTAAGTGATTCAATTCCTTTCGAGGTGGTTAGAACTTTTGAGATGCTATACGTTTGGACCGTCTTAACCTTATACCAGCAAAAATAAACGAACGCATTCACGACCATTAACCCTTGCGGGGTAGTCAGAGGTTCAGGTTTCCATCACCACAATTGCGAAGGTAGTAATTCTATGGACACCTCGAACCCACGTGTTAACCAGATAGTCAGTACTCAATGTGACAGGTGGTCAGCCATGTCGCCATTTACAAGCACTAACTATTACCTGTTCGACGAACAGATAGGTTTCCTCACGATGTTTTACCTCGCTGTATAATTCGATTTCGTATTCGCATTTCGTAAATGTGTTTTTATTACCAGCAAAAATTTGTCTGTAAAATGATTTCCTCTACAAGTGAGTTCAAGTGTTAAAGAATAGTAGTGATAAGTTGTTAACTCATTGCGTAATAGATTACGTTAATTAGTTATTTTAGTCACAACTAAGACAAAAAAATAATCAAGGCAAAATAAACGGCAAACGAAGACCTGGCCGACGTAAAACTTCATGGCTAAAAAACCTTCGGCAGTGGTTCAATATGAGCTCAAGATCACTGTTTCGTGCAGCAGTCAATAAAGTCCAGCTTGCCTTAATGATTAAAAACCTCAAGTGAAATCAAGCCATACGATTGGCCGACCTCCTATTGGGAGATGGCACCTCAAGAAGAAGAAGACAAAAAAAAATACAATTATAAATATTCGTATATATGCATGTTCTGTCTGCTTTAAAATATTGAAAAGGCATAAGCATAGATAATAATACTAACCCTGACTTCGTCCTCATTAATTTTGACTAGTTTCGATAAAGCTGGCATCTTTGTATTAGACCCGGCCGTTACTTTGATACCTGAAAATGTGAAAAAGCAATAAATATGCTATAATAGATATGGTAAAATAGGAATAGTCAAAGCCTGTCATATACATTTTATTTGCTGCCAAGGATAAGCTGGATTTGAGAATCTGTAGAGATTCTCACATGGTTTAGTTTCTGAGTTGGAAAGATCGTTTGAAATCCAAACTGTCATTCGTTTTAGTTTTTATCGGGATCTGTGGGGAAAAGTGGGGTTTGGGAGGCCAATTAATAACTGTATTACACATAAGGTAAACAAATAATATTGTGAGTCATTAAATCCCCTGATTACTTTGAGGAGGTGTGTTAATTCAATAAATATTAGTTACCTTCCCGTGTTGATTCCTTCTTAGTCTGTGGTAAAGTGAGTTTAGGTTCTAATGATGATAGAGCTTTCCGTAAGCTTTCCTTTGCATCTTCAGATTTCGATAAATTTATTGCTAACTCGTACGAAACTTTTGCTTTAGAATATTCTTCTATTTCTGGAAATTATTTTAGATTTTTATGTTACGAACAGTCGTATCAAAGTTATATTAAATTAACACTTCTTTTCATACATACTCGGTGGTTCTAGGTAACATACATACCACATACCTAACTGATAAAATGACCGTTATGGTAAGGTATACATACTTTATTCTAAAAACCTCAAAGTTATTAGTAGAAATTTGAACCAATTTCAAGAAAATTTTAGATGTTCATTATATTTTGGTCCTCTTTTAAATTTTATTTAGTTTTTTTAATATGCTTTGACGACGATAAAAGCTCGAATATGTTTTCTAGTACCAAATTGCTATTTCATTTTGGCAGGCGTTATTACCTGACAAAGGGTAGTCTTCAACACCAGACATGTATAAGATTACTATTCTAAAACAGACTTTGTCACTAATTCTGATATTTGTTGACTAAATGTATATATTATATCCTTGATTTCCTCCATTACCATAAATAAATACACATGTAACCAACCTCTATAACAATCGCCCATCCTCCAGTAGTATTCGCCACGTAATCGAGCGGGTAGGCGTTCTTTAAGAGCCATTTTCAGGTCTTCTAAAGCAGCCTGTGGCCTATTGCAGGTCAATAGTACTTTAGACCTGGACCATAGGCATAAAGCTAGAGTAACTCCATTTTCTATAGCTTCGTATGCTCCTGGAAATTGAAATAAATATTTATACTCTATGGAGGTCTTTTAATCACTTGTAAAGATGACGGATATTAATATTGTCTCAGTTACCTTTAGCTTAGCTGTAAGGGTTATAATATAATCTGTTAAATATACTTACGGTACCTTGTTCTTGGTTCATAGAATAAATTTCATATATCTCTCTAGATTTTTAATAGTTTTTAGCTCTTCTTAATTTTATTGACCTGTGTCTTTAAATCCCTATCCCATTTATTAGGACACACGTTGAGTGTATATTAAAAAAAATGCTTTTATGATAATGTTATTAAAAAAGCAAAAAGTACCAGATTACGACATCACAAACCTGATAGTTTTGCTAAAGAGGATATTTCAACAGTAGTAGTCGAGAGTATCCTAATAAACATATTATATTATTACCTGTACTGGGAGCCTTTAGCACAGCCAAACTAGACAGAGCTAAGGCTTTGAGAGTTTCACCCTCCTCCAGTGCCTTCAAAGCCTCTTCTCTTTTCTCTATGGATATCTGCAAGTCCTTATTCCTGTATAAGGGTGTTATCTTGTCCAGCATTTCATTTATGACTGACATTAGCTGAAAGTTTATAGTGATAGTTAAGTAACGTTAAATTTGGTATTAATTTGGATGCGTTACATGCAAGCAGAAATAATGCATTCCCTTTTGGTTAGTATTCATCTGTTATAGGATATAGAATCACCATCTATTTTATTTCGTTATTATCTGGTTGCCTCAAATGTTTCATAAAACATCACAACCCCAATAAAATGTGAACCAAATACTAATAAGGCTTAGGAGATATAATTTCACCAATGTTGTATACACCCGAAAGGGATTAATGTATATTTATATACCATAATTAGCCTAAGTAAGTACAATGATTAAAAAGATGGAAAGACGTATATTTGGCTTCATTCTTCTATATTCTCACCTCTTCATTCCCCATGACAGCTGTCAGTTTGACAGCGTCGCCATTTTGTTTTACAAAGACGCCTTCCAACCAATCGGAGGAGGCTGTATCCACGACATTGTTAGCTAGGGGTAAGAAAAAGCCTTTTGGGTTCGAGGCCAGCGTTTGGTCACTACAAATGGCCACTCTGTGAGCATCCGCTTCTAACATGGTCTGGAAATGATAATGATAGGATTAAGGATATTTTTATAGTAATTTATCCTGTTTTGTGGTACTTCCTATAACAAAAGAGACCTATCTATCTACTATCAGGTGAAAAATAAAGTGGAGAGTGAAGCTGTAGTAGAAAAACCTAGATGTGTTTATAAAAACAGTACACTGGAATTGAAGGATACGCTAATCTCTGGCTACCCCGCCGAGTATTATACTCGTGAAGTGTGTCTATGTAAATAGACATTCACTTAATAACCCTTTAAGGCGGGCAGAAGAATAAAGAAGAGTTGCGAAGTACTTTTCATCTTATTTAGCTTGTTGTAAGAATAAGATTATTATGTGTATGTATGTACGAAAATGGTCTGTCAGGTTCGGGACAAATGGGGATCTGATCTCTGCCTACCCCTCTACACGGAATCAGGCGTGATGTGTATGTATGTATATATTATTAAGGTAGGCAAGATTATTAAGGTTTATATCAGATATAAGGAATTTAGTTATATAATAACATTATAAATATATCATCAATATGTAAAAAAACATTTATACATTCAGTCATCGTTTTTAAACATGTGTTCGAAAACAGCTGTTTACATTCACTATAAATCCCATCTAGCACACACCATATTAAATAAAAAATAAAAATATCTTACCAAGGTTGTTCCGCGAAAAACTAGCCGTAAACCAATTCAATTTAACCTCTTGCTATTATAAACCCTTCCTATATATTCCCAACACTATATTTACACCTAGCACGTATTCTCAACACATTTTCGTAGATCAATTGTAATGCGGTAGTGAACCGACTGACATGAACTATAGTAGTACGAGAGCGATATTTCCAAAAATAAACCCGCACGCACGCCCGGTCCAAAATCTCATCTTCGCGAACTGTCTATAGTTCGTGTGGGTTGGAATGATGCGATCGGTTGGGAAAATAACCCAGCCGGCAAAGTTAGGTCCAGTAAACGTTTTAGGATAGTCGGCTAGACGTCCAGTAAACGTTTGCTGGACATAGTTTAGGCCCCTCTTAAACGACTATTTAGGCACTTAAAGATCGTACAACGGTCGGAAGAAAACGTTCAATTTAAAACGTCGCTATAACGTTGCATAACCATGGTTTAGCGACGTTCATGCGACATTATTTCGCTAGCAGTTGTCTTAAACCTTTTATCCGACGTTTGTTGAACGTAAACGTTCAGTATAAGTCGGATGTCGACTTCACTTTGCTGGCTGGGAAATGTAAGTAGAATATTAGAAATAATAAGTTTTAAGAGAATGAAATGGGTGACGAAGGGATTAAAGGGAAATTAAATACATTTGCCATGGTAGCAATATATCTTTATTGTTTATTAATTACGAGGACACTCCTACAATCGCGTTGCTTATTATAAAAGTGAGAAAGGATATTACAATCTATTTCATTAAAGTGAGCTTAACGTGTATTTGTAGTGAATGTTTATTTTATTTGTTTGGCTTATCATGTATGAATTAGAGATACATATGAATTAAGAATCCTGACAATCATTAAATATTATGCGTGAAAAAATAGCAACATCAATTCATGTTATATATTTATAATTAAATTTCCTAATCATAACTTTACGCATAACCTTAGACCAATCTACTACCTACCTTTCAACCTAACCTAACTATCAACACGTTCCTATAGGTAACTACAGGGAAGCGATTACAACTCGCAAGCGCTATACCTAGAATCGTTGGTCCGAATAGCGCGCAGGCGCAGTTCTCGTTGGCTCGTCACTTGTCAAAATAAACGAGTGACAGAAAGGTCTCCTGTCATTGAGGTGGCCTAATGACACTTTCAGTGTATTTTTATCCTGATATATGGGCCTGTGATGTATGGGGATTATAGATATTATAACTAGCTGTCTTTATGTGCTAGTTGTAGAAGAATAATGTAGTAAATGATGTTTTAGGTGATTTGTCATTGATTAGTTAAGATCCGTGAGGATTTTTAGTATTTAACACACTGGACTGAGTTGCTTCAGTGACCATATTCGTCTTCCAACATATTTATTTCAAATTAGATGGAAAATTATTGCTTTACAAATACCCAAAATTACGGGCAATAATCATCACCGTTTACAAATACTGACTAATATCTTTCTTGCGGGGTAAACCAATTCCGTTACAATATATTCTTCACCGAAAAAATAACAGTCTGTCAATAAAAATAACATGTAAAAAGGTTTTTCACGCCTTTTATTCTATCCACCTCTTTAAACCATACACACGTGACCTTGTACATACATACATATACACATTTATTTACATACCAATCAAGCAATAACTACATTAATTGACCAAAACCAATTAGTTGAACAACTTTTATTGTTAGCCTAATTGTTGTTCAACATTCAGAACAGTTTTGGTCCCCGTCCCAGCATGAAGCCTGGCGGCGTTTGTGTTGTCTTTCTCATGGTACTGGCCTTCTGTACGGAACAACTGCACGGCTATGTCTTCGGATCGGGCTGTGAGTATCATATGGTCATAAAGTGACCTATTCTATTCAGACGCAACATACCCAGCTGAGTTAGAACCCTTTTGCTGCGACAAATAACATGCACAAGTTTGTAAGTTTTTTATTGTAAACGTTTTGTATTGTGTATGTTTTTGTGGCTGTAAATAAACGCTTTTTATTATTATTATTATTCACGTATCTAATTTTGTGAACTAACATATTTCACGTATTTTGCCACCTTCGTAATTGCGGAGATGGACACCTGAACCTCTGACTACTCCAAGGGTTAATGGTCGTGAACGCGTTTGTCTTTTCACGTATCTTGTATTTCCGTAATTGGAGTTTCAAAATTTATAATACTATTATGTAATATATCTGTTTCTCGTACTAGTCTGGGACGTAAAAAGAATGCTAACTAGCAGCCGATCTTCCCTGCATGTCGAACGAGGTGAATAAAAGACTAGGGGAAAATGGAAACTATTGGGTGATGGGCTAGCAACCTGTTACCAATGTTCCATAAGACATCACAACCCAGGCAATGGGGTTCCAACCTTTCATTAATGTTCCATTATTACACAGCAATTCCAATATTCATATGTTAAATTTTGGATATGTATAGGCAGTTAGTATGCTTCTTACTGTTCATGTCCAACCGATATATATACAATACATGTTGTCCATTATATTCCATTTATCAACAACTATCATTCCATCCCCAATGTCCAAACCCCGCAACGTCTCCAGTGACGACCTCCGCGGCGCGATCGGTTAGCCACCTAAACGCAAATCTTGAGGTACCGGGTTCGATTCCCGATGGAAGCAGAGTTAAGAATTACCTTTTCTTCTGCTTTCCAGTCTGGTCGTTGAATATATATGCTATTAATGTACTTATCTATGTATAAAAAGTATATATTTCTTCAATATACGTTAACGAGTACCCTTAACACAAGTCTTAAATGAACTTGGCAAGGGTCTAGTTCATTGATGTAACAATGTCTTACACTATTATTATTACTATATTATTACCTATGTTAGGTATCCTTACATGTACGTAGCAAGGGGCTAGTTCAATTGGTGTAATAATGTCCATATATTATTGTGTAGTGAGTGTCCGCTTCGGGCAACTACTGCCAACAGACGGCAAGTACCAGGTGCTGCGGGAGAAGCTCTTGAAACAGAACACAAAGATAGTGGCCTCCGGTTGCCAGGACTCGTATAAGAACTGCGAAACCGCCCTGGCGAGGAGTCGGTACAAGTCCAGCAAAGACTTCTTCTACCTCGCCAAGGCAGTCGTGGACTATATCCGGAATGAGAGGAAGGTGCGGCCTACTGGATATGCTGGTGAGTTGGATGTAATATATAGACGATTATAGAAAAGATTACACTGTCCTTTGCTAGTCTGTAAGGGCCAAGTAGTTGCCGTTCTTACCGGCATGTTGTAGAAGCTGACTAAAGATAACATACATACACATCACGCCTGATTCCCTGTAGAGGGGTAGGCAGAGATCACGAATCCCCATTTGTCCCGATCCTGCCAGACCACTTTCGCTTCATTGACACTCATACATCTTCTCATACACTCTCGGGGTTAAAGGTACACCTAACGTCACCCTTTTTCAATATGGCGTCTATCTGACTTTCATATGTCTTATTGGGCCGGCCCCTACGTAAGCGCCTTTCCACTTAACTCACTTATATTCCTTTTGTCAATCTACTATCATTCATCCGCATAACATGTCCAAAGCATCGAAGCGTGTCCTTTTCAATCTTAGTCACTACATCTTTATATTAAGTGTAAATTCAATTAATTGGGTGATAGGCTAGCGTTAATCGATGTTCCATTATAACATCGCAACCCCAATATTCAAATTAAACAGTGACCTAGGAGATACTATATCTGTGAGGTTCTGTCCACGTCGAAGGGAAATGAAGGACGTGAAAGTATATGTATGTAACATTAATATACAATACCAGAATATTAGACCACACTAACAATAAATGTGTTAATAAACCTTATACACACAAAACCTTCCCACTTAATTTTAATATCACTGTTAACAGGCTGACATAGAATATCAGTGACTAGTTACTAGCCCATCCCCCAATAATCCATTGACCTTTTCCAGGAGTGCCTCTCTTCTGCAACCAGGACTCGTTCTCATGTTCTCCGGACTCCGACCCCCCCACCATTTATGGGGGGTGTGACACCCTCATTGCTTGCGGCGGGAATCAAACCTGGATCCGCAGCGCGATCTCCAGGAGACGCCTCCTGGTCTATTACTGAGGGGAATAAAGTGGAATGAGAATGGGATGTTTTATTTCTGTCATAGTTTCTTTGATTGGGATGTAAAAGGTTCCTCAGTATTTGCCGTTCTTTCTCATGTCGTAACAAGAGATTAAGAATTAATTAACGGGACTTATCGCGTAAGTTTTTAAAGTTACCTTTATTAACCCGACGTTTCGGCTACGTTGCAGTAGCCATGGTCACGGGCAGACTGACGATTCATATTTCTTCACCTCCACCGCAGCGCCCTGTTAGATTCTTCCCCGACTACCCTCATTGCTACGTTTTTATCAATTCCTACCTACACACACTGACCTACACACTACATTCACAGCATCTTGTGGCTTCACACGATCATGCTGAGTCGAATGGCAAAACGTCGGGTTAATAAAGGTTATTATATAAAAACTTACGCGACAAGTCCTGTTAATTAATTATTATTAATCATGAGTATAAATCGCAAATCTCTTAAAACTATAAGAGATTAAGAGTTTACAAGGCAATGGAATCTTTTGAGTGATGGGCTAGCAACCTGTCACAAATGTTCCTTATCTTATATCTTGTTAAATTACCTACATCATGCTCCTTTGTAAATGCTATATGATTAACTAAGAAATATTATCGTGTATCCGAAGTTCTAAGCATCCAGAAAGGGTTTAAAATACGTTTACATACATTTTTCAAAAGTTAATTTGAAAAGTTAACCTCCTAAATGCTAATCGTGAAGTCTGGCGATCGATTTCCAGTAGAGGTAGAGTTAAGAACTATGCTTGTCTTCAGTTTTTCAGTATAGTCATTGAAGCTTAATATGTTTTTATGTATCTTAATACATTTAAGAAAGTAAGTATCTTTCTTAAATTTACTTAGAATTACGCTCACGATTAGCTTTCGGGCGTCTAACCGATCGCGCCATGGAGGTCGTAAAAGGCTAAAGATTTAAAGGATCTAGAAACTTGCGACTTGTTGCCAATTTTCCATTTTAATGCGAAAACAATATATTACAACGCCAATATTCATGATTAATGTGACGTAACTATTATTTCCTTGGTTCTATCCACTCTTAAGACACAACAGCACCTAAATATATGCATATACGTAAGTACAATAACAAACAAAAAAACCAACCAACATAACCTTACCTCTATGTTCATTCTAATGCCTACAACACACCGCTCTTTCTTACTGGCTAATGGCAAAACACACTACAATTGCACGCCTTACTAAGTGAACAATACCGAGATAGCCGTCTGTGGGGGCCTTTAAGGGAATTATTTATTGGACTATGTTTGTTCTAAACGACTATTAACGGTTTATATCATGGCTATTAATAAACCTTCAAGTGGAAGGTGAAAGGCGTGTAATGCTGTCTGATTGTCCTTTTCGGGGTGGACAGTAACTTGGAGATATATATCAGTTGTTTGTAGTGTTATAAATATGGAATATTGGTGACAAGTTGCTAGTACCTTGTTGTATAGATTCTGTTTACAACTAGTCTCTTAGTCACCTTAAATGGATAGGAAAGATAGATAGCTAGTTAGCATTTTATTTTGCTCGAGTATAAAACATATTTATTTTATAAACAATGTATGTATGGATTCTATTTGACGAAGTGTAAGTAACCTGTTATTAATACTCCCTATTTATAAAATCCCCTCCTCAATAGCAATTTTTACGCAATGCTGTTTACTCCAATGGAGATAAAAGTGCTATATATATATATATATATATATATATTCATATACGTATAAAATCGTTAAATAATATAATATAGTCCCAATGCTTTCATGCAAATAATAAGAACGTTAACTAGCTACCATTCCATTCATACCACGTTGTAAGAGGTGACTAAGAAACTAGTCAAGGAAATCTATTAGATGACGGACTGGCAACCTGTCACATATCAATACCATCACAACCCTAAACAAGCTAAAAAGAGACCAAGAAGATATTCTATCCCGAGGTTCAGTCCACCCTGTAAAGGTATGTGACCTGAATGTATTTGTGTATATAGGTATCAAACGTGCCTAGAACGTGTTATAGGGCATATTTAAGGCCTTTGTTCTCCAAACACTAGGAACAAAGTAATCTTTAGATGCCAATTAACCTCGGATTATCTTTGTACGAGAATATTTAGTACACGCCTTATTCTGGTACAGAAATAAACATAATATCAGGTATGTCACATGTATATTAATTTAAAGTTATATATGATAGTTACAGCACTATAGGTCTAAAATATATGTAAGCTATTCCTAAGTAAAAAACTCTGTAAATGATTGTTTGTTGCCTGAAAATAAATAAATAATGTCGAGTAGCCGACATAATCTATAAGATTGTATGGCAATTAGAAAATAAATAAATAAATAATTAGGTATGTCTGACAAAGAATGCTTACTAGCTGCCATTCTTCTCGGCATGTCGTAAAAGGCGATGGAGGAACTAGGGGCTAAAAATAATGTATGGCGATGGGCTAGCAACCTGTCACTGTTCTGTTCTGTATTATATCACAACTCCTATAATAATACTATAAAGTGACCATGGAGATGTTATCATATATCCATGGTTCTGTCCACTCCGAAAGCGATCAAAGGATGTGATATGTTTATTATAGATTTCCACGTGATGTTTTACCTCTTAAATATTAACAGTGTGATTGTGAATTGTTAATAAGGGATTTGAGTGTTCACTTTTTTCGGTTCCTTTTTAATATCTATCTTAGTTTGTTGTTACATAATTATCAGCATAATTGATGAGATTAAAATAGAATATAAGTCGTCAACAAAGCCAGCAGCTCAATGAAAGTTAAAAATAAAAATTAATGCTGAATATTTAGTCAGTTGTGATGCCAAATTAGCTATATGTTTGCTGGGATTATATTTGGATCCTCAACTGGAACGAACCGAAGAACAAGAAAGAGAAGAATTGGAGCTTCGATTTCGTTTTTCTTTGGTTGTAGCGGCTGGCGGAGTTGGTGTAACCATGGCGATGGAATAATAAGAAGTTCAAACGCCGTGGCATCAGTGTTTGTACTTCAGCTGACATAACCTTAGTGGTGAATGGCTTAATAAAGAAATAAAATAAAGTAGAATATTTGATACAACCTAGTTTAACAATATGCCTGGTAGAAAGGCAAGTAGTTAGCATTTAATTGACTTCTTTTACATGAAAAACGGGACTTATTGCGTATATTTATGAAACAAAGTATTACCTTTGTTACGTGACGTTTCGGCCATGTTGCAATGGTCTTGGTCTCGGGTAAACTGAAGATAAAATAAAGAAAAATAATTAAGGTAAAAATATGTTTATAAAATATACGCATTAAATCCCGTTTTTCATGCAAAATAAATTTACTTATTTGTCACATAGTATTAATTTACAGTACCAGTTGCATCGCAGTTGTTCCCAGAATAGGTCCGCATAAATCTTATCAGCATTGCTGGAAAGCGTCCGAACAATGCAAGCAATCTGTTAATTAATATTGACTCCGCTATTGTACTGGAACAGCGTGGTGTTACAATAAAGTACTAATTGCTCACGACTCTAGGGTTTATGCTAAGACCTATCGTGAACGTTTAGATAGAGCCTTATATATGGCCTTCATTTGTTTCAATTTAGCTTAAATATACATATAACTTATAGGTTCGAAACTCAACTCTGATAATTACCAATTAATGTAATTTAAATATGCGTTTAATACATAATTTAGGGTCAGGAACGTGGATCGTGAAGAAACCTGTCCATTCCTCGAGAAAGGTTACAACAAGTGCTTGTATACAGTGATACGATTCACTAACTATCTTGTTGGCAGCACCCAAGAATTGGCAACCTAAACCTCTGACTACCCCGCAAGGGTTAATGGTCGAGAACGCCTTTGTCTTTGTCTAATCCCTTTCAAGGTAGTTAAAAATTAAGTGGTGTTGCATTAGTTTCCATACAAAATGCTGTTAGTTCAGGTGTGTGAGGACGTGTATGGATGTTTTTTTTAATTCTTTATTAAGCCATTTACCACTAAGGTTATGTCGGTTTAAGTACGAACACTGATGCCACGGTGCGGCGCTTGCACTTCTTGTTATTCCGTAGCCATGGTTACACCAACGCCGCCGGCCGCTTCAACCGAAGAAAAACACCGAAGCTGCAATTCTGCTCTTTCTTGTTCTTCGGTTCGTTCCAGTTGAGGATCCAAATATCATCCCAAAGCAAACATATTTAGCCAATTTGGCATCACAACTGACTAAATATTCAACCGAAAATAATTATTTGTATTTTCAACTTTCACTGAGCTGCTGACTTTGTCGACGAACCCTAGAGGACTATGTATGGATGTTAATGTAGCGACAGTGGATCGAGGCTATTAAGGAACCGTGATCTCTGCCTACTCTTCTGTAGGTAAATAAACGTGATGTGTATGTATGTATAATATAGAGATTGTCTTTTGATTTGATGTCAAAATCATTCAAGGTGTCATTCTATCTATTCTCTTAAATACATATATTCACGCCTCTTCATCCACACAGGATAGGCACAAATAACCGATCGCCCCCTGGAACGATCCTAACAAATCTCTCTTGTTTCAATCACACCCAGTAACCATCTCATACATGCTCTTCTGTTCTTCGCGCTACGTACACCCGCTTTCAGAAGAATGTCTCCAATTTGATCTGTATAAGTTCTACGTGGCCTACCCCGTCTAATTCTCTCTTTAAGAAAGTGAATATGTATGTATATATGTATGTAATGTTAAATCAAATAGTAGTCAAAAGTCCTGTGCTAGTCTGGACAACTACCAAAAAAGGAGTACCTATAACTGCCGAGTGTGTATGAAAAGTTGTACGAGTGTCAATGAAGCGAAAGTGGTCTGTCAGGATCGGGACAAATGGGGATCCGTGATCTCTGCCTACCACTATACAGGGAATCAGACGTGATGTGTATGTATGTATGCTAGTCTGGTATGCAAAAAAGTGCTAACTAACTGCCGTTCTTACCGGCATATCGTTGGACATAGGTGGGGTAAATAGAATGGGTGATTGGCTAGCAAACAACATTGTTGCATTATGACATCACAACCCCAATATTCATGCTGAAAGTGACCTAGATATTTCCCAGGTTCTGTCCACCCCGAAAGGGATTAAAGGACGTGAATGTATATGTATGTAAATGGGTACCACAGTTCGGTAGAATTTCAATGCTAAGAGACAACCAGTGTCAGGCAAATGTTTTGACTTTCAATAAATGTACTGTACTTGTACTTGTGTTGAATAAAAACATTTGACTTTGGAGAAAAAAATTAAATGCAAATTTTCTGTAGAATTTATATTAAGAATGAGTACAAAATTACAAAAACAAGTACAAAATTAGAATATGTCCTACATTTTTCTTCTCATTTAGAATACTGCAACAACTCAAAGATTATCCTGCTCGTCAATTGTGTCATCCTTCGGACTATTACAATATTTTTCCAGATCCTTTGGCTGCAAAGTATAATAAACAAATAACATGTAAATCAACATATAATTATAAAAAATAAAGGCAAGTCGGCAAGTCCCGGGTTCGATACCCGATGGAGGCACAGTTAAGAACTGCGCTTTTCTTCTGCTTTAAAGTCTGGTTGTTAAATATATATGTGTTTATCTATCTACATATAATAAGCATGTATTTCTTAACATTGACTGGAACCCTTAACATAAGTCTTAGTTGAACTTACCAAGATGCCAAATATTATGATAATAATAATATTTGGACATAATTCAACAATTGAACTAACCCCTTGGTAAGTACATTTAAGACTCATTATAAGGGTACTAGACAACGTATATTTAAGAAATATATACCAATAATGCTTAGATAAAAACATATATAGCATATATAATCAACAAGCAGACTGGAAAGCAGTAGAAAAGCGTAATTCTTAACTGTGCCTCCACCGGGAATCGAACCCTCACGATTAACGACCAGGCGGCTAACCGATCGCGCCACGGAAGTCGTCAAATCGTATTATTATAAACTATCTGGTTAACTGGTTGCAGATCGGCATATAATCAACACATCTGGCGTCGTAATACACGGCTACAAAACGAGAATGTATGTAATGTTGTACCGTGCTAGTCTGGGATGCAAAATAATACTAAGTACCTGCCGTTCTTCTGTATGTCGTAGGAGGCGACTACGGGACTAGGGCGCCAATTATAACATAGCAACCCCAATATTTATGCTAAAAGTGACGGGAGTCTAAATCTCTTTCTGTCCATCCCAAAAGGAATATATCGGTGTATAATTTGGCGTAGCTCAGTTGTTTTCTGGGCTTGACTCTGTATCAGTGGGTTCAAATCCCGCCTGAGCGTGTACCAATGGAAATGAGGTTTCATGAATTTTTATGAACATTTTCGCAATAAAATGCATTTGGGAAAATGCACAGAATACCATGGTGAGGGAAAACATGCTAAGGAAACCTACCTGTTCCCCGAACAGGTAAAATTTTGTGCTTTTAATAGCGACATGGCGTACTACCTGTCACATTGAGCACTGACTATCTCCATTACTGACACCGCGATTGCACAGATGGAAACCAGACCTCTGACGTCGTGAACACGTTTATCTTTTTTGTTTATATATATATACATATCGGTGAGGGAAAACATACTGAGGACCTGCCTATCCCTCGGGATAAGTAATAGCCAGTGGTTGTATTGTATATGGCGATACGGTTCACTACATATCACATTGGGTGCTGCCTCTAGTGAAACGCGGGCTTCGAGTGTTCCATACCTAACATGCCTTCAAATTTCGGAGATAAGCACTCACGCCTCTGACTACCACGCCTCAATAAAACAGGGAGTGTGTATACGCGTGAAGCGTATGTTTATGTTTTTTATATACATATGTTTTAATAGATTTGCGATTTACACTCATGATTAATAACTAAACAGGCCATTTTTTTTATTTAATAAAGTGAGTGAGTCTGCCCGTGAGGGGCAACGTAGCCGAAACGTCGGGTTAATAATAAAGGTAACTTTATTACATAAAAACTTACGCGATAAGTCCCGTTACTTATTATTTCACTAGAGACAGCAAATATTTGACGACCTCCGTGGCGCGGTCTGTTAACCAACTGAACGCTGTCGTGAGTTCCCGGGTTCGACTCCCGGTGGAGGCAGAGTTGAGAACTACGCTTTTCTTCTGCTTTCCAGTCTGGTTGTTGATTATATATGCCATATATGTATTTGTCTATATAAAATGAGTATATATTTCTTAAATTTACGTTGACTAGTACCCTTAACACAAGTCTTAAATGTACTTACCAAGGGGCTAGTTCAGTTAGTGTAATAATGTCCAACTATTATTATTTTATATTTGTGACATATACTTACATCAGGCGTGGGGCAGGTTTGAGTGGTCGGTTCCTCAATCTTACAGTCGGTTGACGAATGAGGAGTTGTTGTCTTATTGACAAGCTCTTCTGTCTCATTCGAGTCAACAGATTTGGATTCCGTAGATTCACATTCGAACGGACGGCCCACGGGTGGATGTGGCATGTCAGGCTTTATCGGCCTCAGCCTCATATGGGGGTTGCGATACTTGTATATTGGAAACAGCGACTCTGAAAGAGAATATAGGATTAACGGGCAATACGCAACTATCATATACTCACGTGTTTTATTAATTATGTGAGACCGGGTCAAATCACGATAAATTTATAAAGATATGTGATACCTTTATTTTGCCCGACGTTTCGACCCAGTTGCATAGGCCGTGGTCGCGGGAAGACTAGCTTTAGTCTCAGCAAATGTCTGTCTACCCTCACAATTTTTGTTAATTCATAGCACGACACACTACACTCACACTATCCGAAGACACATCCGCAGTTACGCCACGCATATACTCACGTGATGCAGAAACGTGTATGGTTACATACATACATATGTGTTCTATTAATGCTATTGTTGTATATTATCTCAATTAGTGTAAATGTTGAATTGTTTACTTGAAATTATTAATATGTTTAGTTCCTATCGCATTAGGTTATTAGACCAGTAATGATAGGATACTTATTTGAATGAAATAAATTAAAACAATATATTCAGGCCTCTACGTCCTTAATAGGCAGAGACTATCGATCGCACTCTGTAATGATTCTGACAAATCGGTTCATTCACACCCTAACCTTCTCATACATGCGCTTCTATTCTTCACGCTGCGTCCGTTCGTCATAAGAAGAATCTTTCCACTTTGATCTGTATATGTTCTACACGGTCTACCTGTCCAACTCTACCTTCTACTTTGGCTCTATAAATTTCTTATTACTTTTGTACTTTGTTACTGACTCTGACTTTCTAGAAGCAATGTTAGAAGAACCTATATCCGCCGAATGTGTATGAGAAGATGTATAACAAGGAAGCGAAAGTGGATTGACCGGATTGAGACAGACAGGGATCCCTGTCTAACTCTGTATAGGGAATCTGGCGTGATGTGTATGAATGTTGGTATTTATGAAAAATTGCGATTTTCTTCATTTTGTAAGAAAACGTGACAGATGATTCTGACCGCTCATTTCAACATATATACATTTTGCTTGCACGTCAGTTTCTCCGTGACCATAGCCATTACAACATGACCAAAACGTGGGGTAGCAAAGGTAATACTTTGTTTATAAAATAGACGCTTTAAGTCCCGTTTTCTGTTCCACAACCAAAACGTCCAGTAGTTGTCAAAATTGTTGCTAGTCAAACCATAGAGAAGAACATAGAAAAAGAAAAATTAAAGATGGCGACATTTGTTTGTCTGGAGAGCCACAAATTTAACGAACTATTTCATAAACCGAATTTAGCGAATTTCTAATGTTTTTTATTCAGACAATAATAAGTTTTATCCTGTGTTAGTTTGGGACGTTGAAAGAATGCTAACTTCCTGCCGTTCTTTCCTGGCGATTGCAGGACCAGGGTCAAATTAAATCTATCAGGGTGATGGACTAGCAACTTGGGTGTTCCATGCCATTAGAACTCCAATATTCATGCCCAAAAGTGACCTTAGAGACTTGTTTCTCCGCGGTTCTGTTCACCCCGAAAGGGATGAAAATGTGTATATGACTTACTAGTTTAGGTAATATTAGTTTTTAGGTAATATTTAGTGCTTGTAAATGGCGACATGGCTTACCACCTGTCACATTGAATACTGACTATCTGGTCAACACGTGGATTAGAGGTGGCCATAGAATTACTACCTTCGCAATAGGCTACTTTCCTAGTTTTAGAAAACTATACCGTATTGTTCCGATTTCTTATAGTAATGCGTTGTCGATTATATTTTTCATTATAAGTGTGATTTAATTACGTAAAACTCTATTTAAATTCATATTCTGCAAAGGCCCGCTAAAACACTATTTTTATCAAAATGGCGACGATGTCATTTTTCACTGACGTCATCAGACGGTACAAGGTACCCCGTGACGTCATAGTCAATCAATTTAAAGTTGAATTTCTGATAGTTCCGTATATATATAGCGGAGATGGATACCTGAATCTCTGACTACTGCCGTAATGGTATGGTGAATGCGTTTGTCTTTTTTTATGACTTACCGACGCGGTGGTACCCGATTTTCTTAGGTGAATGAGGCTTCGTTTCCACGTAGCAGATTTCTGTTGTTGGTACGGTTTCCGTGGGCGTTTCTTCCGTTTCATCGCAGTTTGGAGTGGTTCTCTTACCGCTTTTGCAGTCGGAAATGCATTGATCGGTTTTCGAATTCTACGAAACAAAAAACCAATATGTATTTCCACATGTTACAAGTTCTTATAACTACCGAGTGTCTAAGAGTGTCAATGAAGCGAAAGTGGTTTGTCAGGATGAGGATCCATGATCTTTGCTTCTTACAGGGAATGAAACGTGATGTATTAGGATTGGTGATTGTATACACGTTTGTCCTTTTTAATATTTTAAGCTAGAAGATTAATGTTGATGAAGGGAAGAGAAAAAATTGTGAAAATCGTGAAACGTGATATGTACCCATCTGTGAAGATCATGTATTTATAAATATAATTAAGATGTACCAATCACCAGACATTATGCCCTCAACGACAGATAGTGTTTTCCTATTGCCTATCTATCTATTGACTATCTATTTTGCAGGACGGCTTCACATAGGTTCGTTTCGTTACGTTCTTTTCTCTCACCGTTGAAGCAAAGTGTGAAATTTGTATGTTCTAAATAACTTTTAATTACACTTACTTCTTTTGGTTTTAGTGCCTGCGTTTGGGCCTTGCCGTCACCAGTAGTGGCTTGCTGGGCATTCGCAGCTGTTTTTCCTTCCTTCGTAGCGGGTTTCACTTCATTCGTAGCATTCCCGGTACTTGAAGTATTCTTCCCGTCACCTGAAGTAGGTTCCTTGTCATTCGTTGTAGGTTCTTCAATAACTATAGTGGATTCCTGGCCTGTCTGGGCCGCAGCTTCACCCGTGGGGGTTTCACCCTCATCCGTAGGGGGCTCTTCCTTATTTGTGGGGGGCGAGGTGTCATTTGTGGGGGAATGTCCGGTACCTGAAGTAAGTGTCCCTTCGTTTGTACCGGGTTCCTGGGTATCTAGAGGGGAGGATTGTGGAGGGGAGGATCCCGGAGTCTCGCTACCTGCGGTATTGGTATCAGTGTTTGTTCGTTGAGCACCTGTTAGATCTGTTCCCAGGGTGTTCTTATCTCCTGGGAAATTGGGGTAGTCGACTGTACCGTCTCCTTTTCCTTGGGCTTCGTTGAGCTCGTTATTTTGCAAAGACTTCTCCAAATCGTTGAGGCCTATTATAGAGAATACACCACCTCGTTTCAAACACGAATTTTTCGGTTTTGCATTTGTCTAAAGAAGAAAATAAATGTAGGTTAAAATACTTTGTTGTAATATTTACAAAAGCATTCGGGACGGTATTGTAAGATCGTATTAGTTAATTTCGTTTGCGAACATTTCTCAAATCTGTCTTTGAGGCTAATGGGTGTGAGTGAAGCAAGAGAATTTTGTCAGGGTCGTTCCAGGCGGCGATCGAGTCACTGTCTATCTTGTTAGGGACGTATGGGAGTAAATATATAGAAGTATATATAAAACTTCCTCTCATTAATTTTTCAGACCGATTTTTCGTGTCTCTGAGGTCCACCCGATAGGGATTAACGAACGTGAATGTACGTATATAGTATGTTGGTACTTTTACTATACACGGTGTCATGGGACATTGAATGCTGATTTTCTGGTGAAAAGTGGAATTTAATAATAATGTTGAACCCATAACCATCGAGTGTGTATGAGGAGATATATGAGTGTGATGCGAAAGTGTTATGTCAGGATCCGAAAAGATGGAGATGCGTGACCTCTGACTACCCCTCTACAGGGAATTGGGGTTGATGTTTATGTATGTTTAACACTATTACACCAAAAGAAATATCCCTTGATAAGCTCAGTTCAAATTTGTGTTAAGGTTACTACTCAATCTATATTTAAGAAATATGTGCTAAACATATTGCAAAATAAACAAAACTGAAATATAATACGTATAATTTTAACTAAGGTAAGTTCTTTTCAAGTCTGCATCCACCCAGAATCAATCCCGAGACCTCACGATTAGCGTTCAGATTAACCGTTCGCGCCACGGAGGACGTAAAAATTATTGAATTGTATATTACCTTAACTAGCTTATTTGATTCGAGCAACATCTTTTCATGAGCTAATCTTTGACGGAGTGCCTTAGGGGACATTCTGAAAGAAATTCACAGTATAGTAAAGACATGAACGGTAAGGGAAAACATCGTGAGGAAACCTGCCTATCCCTCAGGATAGGTAATAGTCAGTGCCTATATACGACGATACGGTTCACTACCTATCACGTTTGGTGCTGTCCATCTAGTGATACGCGGGCTTTGAATGACCCATACCTAACATGCCTTCGAAATATCGGAGATGGGCATTCAAGCCTCTGACTACCCCGCCATAATAAAAAAGGGAGTGTGTATACACAAGTCGTAAAGTGTATGTTTTGTTTTAAAGACATGAAGTTTAATGATTTTCTATGTACATTTTCGTAATAAAAATACATTTACGAAATGCATCGAATATTACGGAGAGGGAAGACATCGTGAGGAAACCTTCCCCTTTCCAGTAATAGCCAGTGCTTGTAAATGGTTACATGGCTTACCACCTGTCACTATCTAGTAATGACTATCTACACAACACGTGGGTTCAAGTTGGCCATAGAACCTTCGCAAATGCGGAGATGGAATCCTGAATCTCTGACTAACCCGCAAGCGTTAATGGTCGTGAACGTGTTTGTCTTTTCGTTTTTGTATATATATATATTTATATAGTAAAGTATACTATCTATAGTATACTATATATATAGTATAGTTTTTGTACATACAACATACAATCGCGCTGCGGAGGTCGTCGATATATAATGATTTTATATGTTACTAGTGACCCGCTCCGGCTTTGCACGGGTATAAAATATGCAGCCTACTCCACTATTTAATGGATGTTATTATACATATAAACTTTCCTCTTGAATTACTCTATCTATTAAAAAAACCGCATCAAAATCCGTTGCGTAATTTCAAAGATTTAAGCATACAAAGGGACATAGGGACAAAGAAAGCGACTTTGTTTTATACTATGTAGTGAAGTAAGAAAAACTTAAGCTATATACTTACTGCTTAGTAATATGGCGTTTGTGTTTGGCATGAGCCACAGCTAGAACTACTAAAACTATTACTAACCAACACTTCATTATGCTAGTTGTATGTAACTGTGTCATTGGTTTAGGAATAATGGCTATTTATAGCGAAATTTCAATAAAGAACTGTAATTTCTTTTTCAAGTGAAATACTAAACAATGGCAGTAAACAATAGAACACCTGGGTAGCTGAAAAGTTGTAAAAACATATGTGAAGTAATGTTACAGGAAATTGCGGTTTTGAATTTGGAATGTTGTTGTGTAATACCGCTTTTCTCAATTTTGGTAGTTGTAATCCAGATTAGAAATATAATTCCAATATCTTTACCATTACAGACAAATATATGTTATAAAGACAAAACAAATACTTTCACGAACACTAACCCTTATTCAGAGGTCAGAGATATGGGTGCCAATCTCCGCAATTGCGGAGGTAGTTCTTCTATGGCCACCTCGAACCAAACAGTCAGTATTAATGTGACAGGTGGTAAGCCGTGTCTCCATTTACAAGCACTGACTATTACCTGTTCGGGGAACAGGTAGGTTTCCTCACGATGTTTTCCCTCACCATGCCACCTTTATTTCATCCATATTCTATTGTGAACATCTACATCATTTCCATTGGTACATGCTCAAAGATTTGAACTCTGTACCCACTGATATAGAATCAAATACCCCAACGACTAAGCTTCGCTAAATAAAAATACATATATAATACTTAACGAATTATCTGCCTACCTTATAGGGAAGTATAGACGTTGATACAGGTATGTATATAAACATAATTCAGTGTCGACTTTTAATCCCATTTGAGATGGAGAGAACCTCAGAGACAAGAAAACATCTCCTAAGTCACTTTTCAGCATGAATACTAAGGTTGTTATGTCATAATGTAACCTTAATGACAGGTTGCTAGCCTATCGCCTAAAGAATCCCAATGAAGTCTCTAAGTTACTTCTTACGAGATGCTGAGAAGAACGACAGCTGTTTAGCAGTTCTTACGTCCCAGTCTAGCACGGGACACGTGGTATGTAAATGTATTAATATATTACTAAGGTATTTGTATAATTTATCTGCAGGTACCTGTGCTTACAAGTATTTGTATTAAGAGCAAGTGGGCCCTCGGTAATGTCGAATGCACTTAAACTATAACTGCATCAATAATCATCATCTTGATTCTACTAAACGCAAAAATTTAAATATTTCTTGAAGATTAGTTAGGTGGTATAGTAGTAAACTTAGTAAAGATATATTTTGGTCATATCATTGGTAGGTATAAGATATTTCAATATACATGTGTATGAGTGTCAATGAATAGACAGTGTTTTGTAAGGATCGGGACTGATAGTGATCTCTGCCTACCCCTCTACAGGGAATCAGGCGTGATGTGTATGTGCTAATATACACAGGTATATTTATTGCAACATGGTCGAATTATAGGGTAACAAACATAATACTTTGTTTATAAAATCTATATGACAAGTCCCGTTTTCTTATTAAAGAATAATCAGTAAAACACATAAACACAAGGTTATTTCTACATTAAACTTCACAGGTAAAGAGTTATAACGACGACAAGACACGCAAAATATTCTCTGTCAGCTTAGTAAAAAAATTGAGTTATATTAATATTATTTGGTGCCTAAACTCTCAACAAATTCTCTTTACAGGTTCTCTTACGATGTTTTTTCGAACGGAAAATAACAGCACATGGGCAATCTACTCGTAGATAGTCACCCATCAAAAATGTTCAATTGCCCGCGTTGATTGAATTTGTGAAAATTCGGATACTCTCTATTCATTGCCTCATGATTAATAACTAACGGGACTTCGCGTAAGTTTTTATATAATGTATTATTAACTTTTATTATTAACCTTATAAGCAAGATAAATCCCGTCAATTATTAATCATGACTATAAATCGCGAATCTCTTAAAACTATATTTATTGACTGTTTTGAGAAAGAGGCAGGTCTCCTTACTGAAATGATCACCACATGGATAATGGATCTCGGTGTAAAAACCTGACTACAGTTAAGAATTTACCTCCCACCCATTAGTAGAATCGCGTTACAGATAGCAATCGCACATTACCAAGATACTGCTTATTTGAATGCATACAAACTGTTCGGCGGAGGGTTAAGGGGCACCGATATAAGAGGCGATAGGGGCCTGACGGTATAATTTTGACTTCTACATACTTTATCTAGCATGCTATCGGATTGTGTTACAATCTTATTATTGGGTGCCCGCAGCGAATATTTGTTTTGCTTCTATATTTATTGTGACGTGTTTGTTTTAGGTTGGGGATTTGAATGGGTATTACTCGATGAATACTGCATGAACATTCATGTCTTCTACTTTCTTTCGAGGTGGACAAAACCTCGGCTACATATTTAGTTAGTCACTTTTATCAATAAGATTGGGATGTGACGGCATATGGGACGTAGATGACAGGTGCTTAGCCCATCGCCCGATAGATTCGATTGCACATTTGAGTCGATTTCTATGATGGAAGGAACGACAGCTAGTTAGCATAATTTACGTCCCAAACTAGAATTGGACAGGTGGTTCTCTCGAAGCGAATTCAAGTTCAATATTGAGTTTTTGGCTAAATGTCAAAAAATGTGGTAAAAAGTGATCAAAGCTGATGATAATGCTCATTTAAGACTTTAGTTACCCCGAATGTATATTTTTAATAAGTATTTTTGTCTGAATAAGTAATAGTCAGTTCTTGTAAATAGAGATATAATTTAGCACTTGTCACATAGGTACCGTTAAACTTTATAACCGGATTCGAGGTGGCTATATAATCACTAACTCCGCAGTTTCGGATATGGACGCTCGAACCTCTGACAACCTTAAAAAGGACCATTAATATGTCTCATATTATATATAACTTTAATTTTGACTCGTGACCAGCCCATAGACTAATTGAAGCCAGCCAAACCAGCATTCCGCCAATGCAAATTAGACTTTAATTAATTGCTCAACTTCTTATCAGTGCCTTGTAACTCACGTTGAGGCGATAAGGTTTGATTTGCTCTAATTGAAATCGATTTGTGCGAGTTTATTGACGTTTATTTAGAGTATTCATTGGGCATTTGTATATAAAGAGCGATGGACTAGTAATCTTAAAAAAATAAACTGATTTGTAAAACTGAAGTTTCAAAAAATAATAACGCATTCTTTTAAGAGCAGTAATGTACAAGGAGGTTTATGTTTTCTTTCATTTATTTATCATATGAATGTAAGCCAAATTTACCAGGAAGGTTTAAGCGTTTCTGCCTGTCCCACTGAGTCAAACAAGCGTGAATATGTACGTATCCAATGTCCATTCGAAGCCAAACACATTATCTGGACCCATTAGCTGCATACTTGACAAAATAATCGTAAGTAATAGAACATTCCAGAATCGCTCCAGATTGGTTAATATGAAATTATCTCATACTTTATGAGTTTGTTTAGGCAGCTGTTGGAGCGTTTACACTTAGTTAGGATGCAGTTTAGTTGGATTTAAAGTTTTCTATTCTGCTGTTTAGGAGCTTGAATAAAATGTCTTGTCGACCATTGTCATTAGTCATCAACTTGTCCATTGTACGACGTCACAGTATAAAGAAGAAACTACAAAAAAGAAACCTATAAAACGCCAGCTGTTAGGAATGTGTTATGTTATGTACATATACAGAAATATATCGCACGCTTCATGAATTGATTATACACACTTCCTTTTTTTTAAATACATTTAATTATGGTGACACATTTGCCTCGAGTATTTTTTTATAAATCCCAAATATTTTAAAGGCACAAAAGATATGAATCAGCTCTCTTAAATAAGTAAAATTTTTATTGTTTATTTGACAAATGCGAAATATTCTTTTAGAGTTCGCACGGGAAAAATAATTGAGTCCTTTTTAGTATGAATTCTTTTATCTTATTATACTGTTTACACCATTCGAGTTGTTTTAATCCTCGTCGAAATGAGTTTTAAATTTTATATTACTCTAACGTTTAATTCATAATAAATACAGGATTAAAGCATAGACTTATATTGTTAGCGACTGAAAAAAACTAGTTTTGCCTAATTATACCAGAAAATAAGAACCAGAATCGGGTACTTACAACTAAACACTAATTATATTCACTACTACTATCCCAAGCACTGTCCTTGTGTAAACGTGCACCAAGCCGTGATGACTCACGCTTATCAAGCACAGGAGGTACGATCAGCGCAGTGGCTAAAAGGGCTATCTGAGCAATTCCAGGCTAATTTATTGACTAGATATTGCACTCGCCGGCCGTTTAGGATTACTAGGACCTAGGTTTGAGACCTAACTTACTGATACATATAAAGCTCACGTTCTTTAATTCTTTATGATAGTTGGAGATGTAGTATCTGGTTGGATAGTTTTAGGTTATTGTACTACTTGTTTTTTTCTATGACTATTGTGAAACATGGGTTATAGGTTGTTAGTCCATAGGTTAATAGGATACATGAGCTTGAGTTTTACAGTCGCTTCTTTCATGCTATAAAAGAATACTTATGAATTTTTGTTTTGTATTTATAACGCGACATTTCAAAAGGAATCTAGGTTTTATAATGTATTTCTTGTGGCGAAGTTGCGGCTTATTATATAAGAGTATATACATTAATATCTTCGATGTTATATTGCAATATTTATCTTAATCTTTGATCGCAGCACGATATGACAAACGAATGTTATCCCAAAGCCTCTGTCTCCCCTGTCAAAGTTTGTAGTCGCGTGTATATGTGCCAAATAATAGAAAGTATAATAATTCCGTCAGCAGCCATCATAAAACAGTTAAAAGTGGCTTCGGCTTAGATGAATTAATGCTACGCAAGGTATTGCTAAGGGCAGAAATATACATGGCGACTAAAATATAAAAATAGTAATTAATTTTCTTTTATGTACATACATTCGTATCACTCATGTTTTCCTAGAGCGGTAAGCAGAGAGCATGGATTACATATACTCTTTGCGGGGTTGACAGGGATTTATGTGTTATTTTCTAAATACGTGGAACATGTGTCGGCGCTGACTATTTGAAGATGAGGCAGTTTTTTTGATGGTTTCATATATTATAAGAATAACTAACGGGTAGTCATTACAAAATCTTCAGTAACACCCCCCATATTTGCTATAATTTGATGATTAACACAATAATCACCTTTATTATCTATCATACCCGAAAAGCTGGAAAGACATACACATAACTGATCTGTTTTGGAAAAAAATATGCACTGTATTATACATGCCGTTTAACTTGACCATTGGACAAAGAAATTTCGGAATATTACAGATTCAGTCGGAGGCCTTTTCTTCTAATGTAAATGTGCTATAAAGCAGTAATGAAAAGATTTCTATGTTTTTATTTGTTCTAACTTGACTACATACAAAAAAAACCTAGGATTTCTGAAATATCTTGACAATATAACTGTTACAATTAATAAACACACTCAATGAAACGAATTACTCGAGTTAAATAATAAAAATAAATAATATATTTTCTATCTATCAATTATTATACAATTATATTTTTGAGTCGCAGAATATACAGCCGCCCTAACACCAGTCCCGTTGGCTGTCACTTTAATTATTCACGCGACCCGATAAATTTGTCTTAAAGCCGCTCTACACTGACCAAATTAATTGTCTTCTGGCTTCACGTAAGACTATCTGAAGAATTACCGATGGTAATCTCAGTGGTATGAATGGCATGAATATTGTATGTCTTTGTCTTGTGGAGATAAAATAAAAAATAAGGTGAATGATTGCCGCTTTTTTATAACCTTATTATCGTGTGGACACGTGTTAGTTTAGGACTTAAATGGAATAATAACTAGCTGTATTTCTTTCCCATATGAGCTCAGGGTCCATGTGAATTTATTGGACCAGGAATTAGAGTATTGACTTCAAAAGTATTGTTAATATTGACTGATGAGATAATAAGTTTATTATATTTGAGTACCTATATTAACTCATTCTAACATATTGCTTTACTGCCTCTGCAAAACAAGGGGTTTGCTTAAGTACATTAACTAAACTAAACACTTTACTGCAAAAATATTTGTCTTTCTAAGAAACATTTAACAGCTACCTTAGTCTTACAATTGTAAAGCTTTAAAACATAAAATAATATAGTTAACGAGTAGGTAAATCTACTGACTGATATCTTCAACCCAATCCTTTCATTCACCCGTTCATTCCACTCACTCAACCGAGCGGGTGGCACAAAATAATCTGAGCAATAGATCTGGCGTATACTCGAGGGTTTTGAGCCAAATTGTTCCTTATTCAATCTTAATAACCCATCGGGGCATGCATTATGCATGTATTATTGATCTTCGGGACCATTTGAATGTATTACCAATTAATGTGGGTGGCAGAACAGACTACTGTTGAGTCATACTGTAACAGCATACACATTATGGGTAGATACTAAGATAGGGACATTTTGAACTTATTTTTACTTAAAAGTTAGCACCTAATGAGAGAGATATATCTGTTTTATCACTATTAATGTATACAATTTCTTATTCAACACATTTTCGAATATAAATAGGTTACATTTTACAATATTATACCTCATAACAAAGTGATATTCACGAGTAGTTGTGCATAGAAGACAAACACTTTCACGACTATTAACCGTTGCGCGGTAGCCAGGTCAGTATCCACCTCCGTAATTATAAGGCCATCTCGAACCCAGGTGTTGACCTGATAGTCAGTGCTCAATGTTACAGGTAGTAAACTGTGTCACCATATACAAGCACTGACTATTACTTGTTAGGGAAACAGGTAGGTGTCTTCATGAATGCTTACATACTTTACATTGGTATCTATTTTATGTTACAACGACATTTTTTCCCTTCTTAAATTTCGCGAACAAGGAACATACAAACATTCCATTGAAAACCTACACTTATACAAACCAATATTAACTTTCATCCAACGCAACGTCTCCACAGAATAATATTATTCAACCTCTATACAATGCAATAACTGCAATTTTCAATTATTCAATGCCTTAAACAGCTGTTTCCTGGGCCAATTATAAGCAAATCGGCCCCTTTGATTTTCAATGGCCTTTCGTTTTATGGAAAGTTCAATTATACCCTTTTCGAAGTAATCGATGAAAGGCCTATCTTATTGTTTACATACACTTGCTAAAGATAGTTTCGCATTCCAGCTTTGAATCTTGAAGTTAGAACTTAGACTTGATTATGCTCCGGATAAATACGAGTAAGTACATACGTAAGCTATCACGCCCTTTAATGCCTTTTGGATTGGACTGAACCCTGGAGACTTGATGTAGATTTGATTATATAACCGTAAGTACAAGAAACAATTGTATCAAAGTTAGGAAGCTATTGACCGAAGAGGTATACTACTTTCCAAGTGTGTGTATGCTTAACCAATAGAGTTAAAAGGACGCGGGTTTATGTAAATATAAATATTCAGCTATTAGTGACAATATTCTATTAAATTAATCGATATTAATAAGACATATAACAGTCAGAGAGACGCTATATTGAAAAAAGGTGACGTTAGGAGTACATATAACCGCCGAGTGTGTATGAGAAGATGTATGAATGTCAAATAAGCGAAAGTGGTCTGTCAGGATCGGGACAAATGGGGATCCGTGATCTCTCCTCTACAGGGAATCAGGCGTGATGTGTATGTATGTATGTAATCGATATTCCATACCCTTTTTCAACAATAACACAAAGCAGCTGATTACCAATCCTCCAGTCCCTAACCACCACACGATCCACTATTACCCAGTCCCTTATCTGACCAATTGGAAGCCCTAACAAAGTAGCTTAAAACCAATTCCTAGACCACGCTAAAGACCTAAGGCTAATCTAGGTAATCTGCCTAGCCCTAGAGTTGGCTAGAAATATTTTAATTGCACGATTTAATTAAGAGATTAATTAAGAGTAAATCTGATTAGCAACACTCATTAACACCGATTTAATGATGTAATTATTTGATAGAGCTTACTCCTGTGCATACTTTGTAAACGGTTTTCTTAGGAAAAGACAAAGTATAGTATTTACATACATATACATTATTAATAATAAGTGCAAGTAATAAGATTAATGGGGCCGTGTATGGTGTTATGAGTAGCCAGTTGGTTTCTCAATCGGCACGTATGGTTGGCTATTCATAGGGCTGTGCTGGGTCCAACATTGACTTATGCCAAAGTTGGATATGGCAAATGAAGCATGAAAGTAGAATCAATGCCGTCGAAATGAGGGCACTGAGAAGCATGCTAGGAGTGAGATTGAATGATGGTTTTAAAAATAGTGTGATAAGGGAAGGTTGTCGTTTGAAAGAAGATGTAGAGACTAAGATTGAAAAGAGCATGCTTCGATGGCTTGGGCATGTTATATGGATTAATGATAGTAGATTGGTAAAAGGAATATGTATATGTGAGTGAAGTGGAAGGGCAGTTACGTAGAGGTCGGCCCAATAAAACATATGACAATCAGATAGAAGCCATATTGAAAAATGTGACTTTAGAAGTACCTATAACCACCGAGCGTGCATGAAGAGGTGTCAGGATCGGGACAGTTAGGAATCAGTGATCTCTACCTGCTTTTCTACAGGGATTCACACGTGATTTGTATGTATATATGTTTACTACATTTGTGCAGAACAAAAGAAATGGCGTATGAAAGAATTCTGCGTTTCTTTAATTACGCAATTTTTTGTCTTCCCGCGACCACGGCCTATGCAACTGGGTCGAAACGTCGGGCAAAATAAAGGTAATCAGATATCTTTATAAATTTATCGTGATATGACCCGGTCTCACATAGTTAATAAAATACACAATTTCTTTAAAAATAGTACATACCACATCAGTGCACTATACCATCGTTATGTGACTATAACCACATACCATACACCCATAGCCTTATAAACTAGTTTTTTAACTACCTGCCTCACCAACAGTTGCATTGAGAAGGAAACCCTGGGGCTAATCATCAGCACTATTTACACCGCAATGGAAAGCACGATTCAATGCACTGCAGCAAAGGCCACTCCGCGACTGTCATTTACACTTTATTGCGTAGAGTATACCGGTTGAATAGATGCGGCGGAGGGTGGAATTTGTTGATCATTAATATACGGTGGAGTTGTTTGAATCTTTTTGGGAAGGAACTTTGAAGATATACTAAAGGTTGCTAGTCCATCGCCGAACGCATTCCATCGAAACGAACGATCCCTAATCCCTTATTTGGCTTCTACAATATGCTGGTGAGAATGGTGGATATTGAATTGGTGAATAGTATGTAGTCTATCGCCGTACACATTGTATTGATTCCTAGTTCCTTAGGCTCCTAAGATATGATCAGACTAGCATGAGGAGAAAATAAAACTATGTGAAGCTCGTAAAATTATCAGTAACTTAATACTTTAGTTGCCCAAGACTTGTAAAAGGTTATTTCGGATATTATTGAACATGGTTCTAGCATCCCCTTATATTTTTGAAATAAATCTCTAGTTAGTTCTTCTTTATGCCCATTTAGTACAGACAAATATTCATAAT
Organism: Leucoptera coffeella; assembly: GCA_030578115.1. Classification (NCBI taxonomy): domain Eukaryota; kingdom Metazoa; phylum Arthropoda; class Insecta; order Lepidoptera; family Lyonetiidae; genus Leucoptera; species Leucoptera coffeella. Next base: position 86,604 of record JAMBLF010000311.1, on the reverse strand, counting down.
AGGCTTGTGTCCTAAAATGTAATTAGTGGTTCATTCTTTTCTTTCTTACATATATATCGGAAATAAGTTAATATTTCTACAATAATCAATCACTAACATAATTATTTACGGTTTTTAAAAAACCTGTTCGAATATTTCATGAAAACGCTCTAAACTGTCATGGCGTCTTCAATGACGTCATTCAGTGCGTCCAAACCAAAACAAACCGTGAACGTGAATACTTTTTTTACATTTAATAATTTAAAAATGAATTCCATGTTTTATAAGTATTGCGTAGTGCCTGAGTGTAAAAGCACAAGTGTAATGACACCAAACAAATTGTTTGTAAGAGTTCCCATGAATGAACAAATACGGAGAAAGTGGTTAAAACTTGCACGGAGGGATGATGGATGATGGTATGTGTGTTTTAGCAGATAGAGGTTTCAAGCATGTTAAACAATATCTGCATAAGTCAGGAGTTACATTGATAAGACCTCCAAGTGTTGAAAGTGGAGTGAAAATGACTAAAAATTATGCAAAGTTAACTAAACAGATAGCCAGCATAAGGATACATATAGAGCGTCTAATACGTCGTTTACGAGAATTTTGTATGCTAAAACCACATGCATGTATAAATTTAAATTTTATTAAAATACTAGATGATATTATAATTATAGCATGCGGTTTAGTAAACTTACAAGACTCTTTGATAAAATAAAACAAACAAAACAAAAAAACAAACGCATTCACGACCATTATAAAATAAAACAACTAATACAAAAAATTGTTTTTTATTAAGATCCCATAACAAATATTATACCTATCCTATGATAAAAATAACACAATCTTATATTACACTCTTATATAATAAAGGATATATATTATTTTTCCAAAATAAGACTAACTTTTCACTGATATTTTGTACATATTTATGATCAAATGGCACATTTATAATTTCCACTTGTTTATTCTTAACATAGTCAGGATCAGCTACACAAAAGTATCCACTTTTCATTGCTGTTAGGTACATTTGCAGCTGCATCTGAGCATAACATCTCTTTTTCATTGTATATATAGTTTTTATAAGTTTTGGCACTTATGGGACATTTTATTTCAACAATATTGCCATCACATAATCCGTCTGGAGAGCCAGCGATCATGGGGTAGTGACTACTCAATACAAGACCGCACTTGGTAATATTTTTTTTTAGCATATCTTCCACGGTTCTTCTCACTTGATCTTCATGCACACGGCCCCGTTTGATATGTTTGATTTCTGGAATTTTTCCACCTAGTATCAAAGATACAAGTGTACCGTCAGCTGTTTTGCAACGACTAACTTCATATGCCTTTGATGCGGTTATCCGGCCATACCTTAATTCAAACCAGAGATTGCTTTTGGATTGCTCAATTTTTGGCATAACAGCGTCAATTTTTGGTAGATTAGTCGAATTTGCTTTACTAAATCCGGACTCCATAGCTATTTATCTCAACCCTTTGAAATATCGATAATTCAGAAGTTTTTTTGCGAAAATCGGCGAATAATTGTTACTGGGTTTGTGTATTTACTACTAAAACATCAACAACAACAATGGCGCACGCACTGACTGACGTCACGCTCTCTGATTGGCGTTCACTGTCGCGTGATTAAATTTATATTTTTCGGTTTTAAATAATGAAAAATATTAATAATCTTACATTTTTATAATAAATAAATAGTTGTATTTACTTCTATACATAATAATGAAGTTATATATATTACAACATGACCTATTATTTTTTAGTGGACACAAGCCTATTATATATTCACCGCTTTACTTCCCCAACGGGATAGTCAGAGGTTATCAATCGCCGCCTTGAATTCTGAAAAACTCTCTCATCTCACTCATATCCATTAAATTTTTCTGCTTTTAAAGCTATGTCACACGCCTAAAGACGAATGTCTCCATTTCGATTGTACGTGTTCTATGTCACTAGGAAAATAGAGAAATCAATGTTTGGGAACATGCAACAAATAAATGAAGAGAGGGTTAGGAAAAGACTTATATAAAGTCAAGTTATATAGCCCTGCTCCCTGTTGGGAAAGAAAAGCTGCGTAAAACATATTTGGCACACAATATATTTTATATAAATGCTATAAATATCTGCACTCCAACGACAGTAAAAATTTTTTTGATTTATTTAATTTACAATTACATTATATTTATTAGTTTTAAGATTGTAAATATTTCTTTAATTTATTGTAAAGATTCTATTGTTCAAATGATTTATGTTTTATTATATTTTTTAAAACAGATCTAGTCTAAATCATCTGTACTCTGTGCTTATCGGGTGCAAATAACAAACTGTTGCCACCTGCGAGCGCACAATCATACTTAAGGGTATTGTATTCCAAAAATAAATTCACGAACTGTCAAAAATCCGACATTTCTAGCGCAGCAGCGCTGAGTACATTGCGCGTTAGTGCTGTTTTTAGCGATTGGACAGAATATAAAATATAAAAAGGCGCGAATTTCAAAACATCGCGAAACGTTTATGGGAGTTTTATATTAATAATATAATTGATTTTTAAACTCAATAGTGTGCCGATTGCAAGACAATTTGTTAATTGCTAAAAAATTTGTACATATTTAGTTTTATTTTGTTTAAAGTATTCAATTTATTTAAATATGTTGTAAATAAAGAACATCTATTGCTAAATAAAACGTACATTATCTATCTATCTAACATAAAATAAACATTGTGATGATTTTTCGACAATCCAGACCGACTTCTTAGCAGATATTCTCTGTCGAACGTGACAGATAGTTTTGATCATGACGACGCGCCGCCGCGGCGTGTAAATTGCAAATAGTTATATCAATAAATACGTATCGTTTCCATATGATGTAACGTATAAACTGATATTCTCACCCAAATCCAGATGGTAATCAATCCAACACGAAATAAATTCAAGTTTTCCAGTGTTTGTAATGATGCTAGTACAGATTACATTATGTATGTATGTAGGTATGCAACTACCTAACCACTCATTTACTGACTCCGAAAGGTTAACGAATTTGTAAAACTATGATTTTAGATTATAATGCTTTTGAAATAAAATATGTTCTTCAACGAAAGATCGGCTGTAGTCATTTTTCATATGTGTAAGTATTATGATTACCTAGGTTAATTCAGTTCATTCACGGTAAAATTATATAAGTACCTATTCTACAATACTTTTTACCATATTGTAGATATAGTAGTCATACAATTTATTAGTTACATTTACCCACACTACACATATTGAAATAAAATTGAGCTCATGAATTTAAGTGTAAACTCGTTACTATGCATAAAACCTAATTTTATTTTGTCCTAATACTGCTTGATTTTGCGACTAAATTTACAAACGGAATATGTACTAGGATCACAGACTTTTATAGGCGGGCAGTCGTGCGAAAAATGTAAATGTCTCGATTTTCATACAGATATCTTTTGATCCTGATAAACTACTATTATACTGTCAATTATTTGTTTTTGTGTTATGTAATGTCAATAATGTTTTTGCTGAAATATTTTATGTTGTGATCGTAAAATAGGATTTTACGGTTGTGATTTATACACCGGTTCTCGTTCTATCACCGAAGTTAAGCAACGCAGGCGTGGAAAGTAATTGGATGGGTGACCATTTAAATTGTTCACGTGCTGTTGTTTTAGTGAGGGAACCTGGTTTGGTTATGTAAGGACTTAGTTAATCACCTATTACATTGGCTATTGATAATCAGGTAACGATTGGGTTTCGATTGACAAAAAAATGCAAAAAAACTTAGTTGCCACTCAACATCTGACTACCCCAAAAGGGATGTGGGATGTGACGTAGCCATATCAATCGGGGTCGGCGGCAGCGACGTAATGTGAGCACAGTATTTTGTACCTATTCAGGATTATGAAACTATAAACACTGCGCACTCGTAGATAGTTTTCAGATACTTTAGTAACTACGATTTAATTATATGCATTGAAATTGTCTTGTTGCTTGTTGTTTTGTCACGATGATGTGTCTTCTCGGCATACTCAAAACACATACACCTGACCTCACAAAGCGTACCTACCTATTTTATTATTTGTTAATTTGATATAGTAACAGTCTGGCGTATTTAAAATGAAAGTAGTAAGATGATTATTAGCTCTCGGAATCTGTAACTGTCAGCTATTCTTTTACGTTTAAATATGGTTTAGACCACGAACCTTTGTAATTGCTCTTTGGTATAGAAACTAGCACCAGATGTAAGTACCTCTGCGTCCAAATGCTGGAATGAAATACCTCCACCTATTCTCGAGGTTGCTTCTAGGGGAGCTTTCTACCTTAGGTATAAGGCTTGTCTTCTCGAACAACAAAAATCCTTACCCTAACTCCTATCAATGTCTCACCTTGTCAGTGCAAATACCATAGTTATATATTTTTCTTTCTATATATGAGTTTGAATAAATGTGTATGTGTATGAAATATATTAATGTATGTTTATACGATGTTACTACTGTTTATAATGTATATATAATATGTATGACTGTGTATGTGTGTGCCTATATCTATCTACATGTCTATAATATATATTTATATGTTCTTGTTTATGTTGCCCGAAGTATGATTATGAATTATAGTGTATTAATTTTATGTATGCGTATTATATACATACATACGCTTCACGATTTGTGTATACACACTCCTTTTTTTATTATGGCGGGGTAGTCTGAGGCTTGAATGCACATCTCCGAAATTTCGAAGGCATGTTAGGTATGGGTCATTCGAAGCACGTGTCTCACTAGATAGACAGCACCCAACGTGATAGGTAGTGAACCGTATCGCCGTATATAGGCATTGACTATTACCTATCCTGAGGGATAGGCAGGTTTCCTCACGATGTTTTTCCTGACCGTTAGCGACTGTAAATTATATACGTAAATTAAAAACAAATATTTAAATTTCATTCATTGGTACATGCTAGAGTCGGGATTCGAACCTAGGACATTTCTCACGTAGTCCGAGTTCTTAGCCACTGGGCTACAGCCGAACTCGTATTATATTTGTATATTATAAATTAGTTATTTTGTGTATGTTTGTTATCTCTTATATTATGCAGCTTGTGACGGTTTCCGAATTGGGTGCTGCCGGAGGACCAGTGATTGCAGCCTAGCTGCATCGTATACTGAGGCAGCACCTTTTCACTGCATCAATGGGTTTTTACATACCTATATTTTTTCCATGTTTGTGTTTTGTTAATGTAGTGAATAAAGTTTCTTTCTTTTTTTCTCTGTAGGTGTTAAAATTTGCAAACACACATCGTGTATTGATATACAATTTACTACTTACATAAGCTCCTGAAATAAGTATACTATAAATTTAGTTATAGTCTATAATGTATGTAAGTAATGGTTACTGCACTAAAATATTGTTTGTAATAATAGGTACCTATTATTTAATTTTATAAATGCTCATATTAAGGTTACATTACACTTTGATTAGTGACTAGGTATGGACATCTACTGATTAGTGTAAGTTATTTCCTGTGTATGGAAATGAGTTCTATTTTTAGCAAGTAACCTTGTCCAGCGTTCCGTCACTGCCCCCTCACTCATCTAAAATAAGTTAAAATCAACGCTAATATAAGTCAATATCAAATCAGTATCATGAATTAGATTTAAATTTAATTAATAATAAATTAGATTTAATACTGGCCTAACAGAAAAATATAAGATGACAAATTATCTGCGCTTATCGTTACAACTTGGTTACAACAGCACGATGTCCAGGCTTTAGACTGGCCTGCGCAATCTCCAGACTTAAATCCTATTGAGCATGCCTGGGATATGCTTCAGAGAAGAGCTTTAAGAAATTTCCCAGAAGTTATTGTCAGTGAAAACCATCTTTTCTTGCATCTTAGCAGGACTTGGGACAATATTCCTCAACGGGGTATTGACACCCTTGTTTTAAGCATGCCGAACCCCTGCAGATGTGTCAGGAATGTCTTAGGAAGATCTACACATTATTGATTTTCAGTGGAACACGATTTTAGTAAAAAAAGTAAATGTTATGTTGAAGTTTTAATGTTTTAAAAATAAAGTTTAGTTTGAAGTTTTATCAGAGGTTTTTCTCTTGTTCTAGATTTTTTTAAAATACAACTTTCACTAAAATATTTTCATTTAATCAGATAGGCTAATAATCAAGGTTTAATTTAATATACAGGCACAGATGATATAATACTACAGATACAGGTTTCTTAACTAAAAGGTAGTATAATTTTAGTTATTTAGGTTTGAGTTAAATATCCCTAGACCATGTTGATGTGTGTATGTTCTTACAGATACCTACCACCTTATTCCAAAACAAAGTCTATGTTTTGTTATAGAAACCAGTCCGTGTAAAACAATTGCAGCCCTTTGTTTATCTCTGGGATAAATACTTTTGAGGTTACCTTTCTGTTTTAGTAGTGGCCAAGAATGTTTTTATATCTAAAATAGTTAAGTTAAAATCAAAGTTAATATAAGTCAATATCAAATCAGTATGATGAATTAGATTTCTTGCAGATAAATTGTTGTTATTTCATTTGTAAATTCTTATGCATGAAGAATTTTTCTATAAATATCGATTCACAAAGCAATGCGGCGGGATAATAGGGGATATTTTATGTAATGTTATTTATGTTTGCGATATAAACAGGTTCCACACTACGATAGTTTCAAAAACACTGAAATAAATCACATCAAACTTGATATAACAAAATCATAACAAACTTTATTGTCATGGCGGATGCACGTTCCGAGTATCAATTGAGTTGTAAACGAAACAAACACTAATAAATTATAATCAGATTATTCAACAACTTATTATTTATTAATATATATTAAAAACATTGTAGTCATAAATATATAAAAGTAATCAATATTTAAATAATAAATCACTTGTGGTAAATAATTGTAATTTTATAGAAACAATAAGAAATAGTGTTTTGGATCGTACTTGAGTGAGTACCCTAACCCGACCTCCTGTAGAAGTCTGTGAGCCTAGTAATGTGCTTGTATTTTCGTATGGTTTTGAGCTGAAAAAGAACTTCAAATATTCGATTTATGCGTAAAGTTTGCCGAGGCAAACAATACCTACAGACTACTGAGCAAAATTTTGAGCAGCAGGATATGTATAATAATTATACATTTTTTTTGGTGCGACCTCCAATACCGCTATGAGAGCCTAGTGACCGAATTCGGATTTCGATAGCAATTTATCTCTAAAAATTTGCTCCGCGGTCTACCCTTCTTGAGAGATATGAGTCTGAGTCGTAAAAAAAACAAAATCTAACTGGCTGCCGTTCTTTCCGTATATCTGTCTGGTACCGGTATAACCTATTCTGCAGTACGCTAAAAACTCTAATTCAAGATGCCAAAGAGTATCCCAAATGTATATTTATGATTTCGAGCATCACAAATGCATACTCAAACTCTGACTACCCTGAATTCGGTCACGGTCATTATGCATAATATATAATTATGTATATGTGTGTGTATACATACATACATATATATATATACCATAAACAACCTATCCTGGGGTTCACTAATTGTTGCCTACCTACTGGGAAGAAAGCTGAAGTGATGTCAGTAGGTATCATGTATGTATATTCTGAACTTCTTATCATAATATCCGAAACATCAAGCGGTAAATCAAAATTATGTACATTAATTATCATGATTATTTCATATCATGTCTGACATACCTGTCATAGGCATAAATGACGCAAGAATAAATTTATATCAAATATGGCGTCGCATCAAGTAAAATACTTCTTAAAATATACATGTAGAATAAATCAACTTTAGCAGTTCCCTTCGAAAGAAAAAAATCGCTTGTAATATAATAAGCAATAACCTCAAACATCAAAGTGATTACACATTGATTTCCAAATTTCACTTATTGAACTAATAAATAACTGATCGCGTGTGATTATCTAGCGGTTTAGCTGTGATCGCCAACAAAATGGACGTGCTCCCCACGCTGGCATTCGCCAAATTCTGAACGCGATCTATTGAAACTAGCGACTCGCGGCGGACGCGTAAGCTGTCCATATAAAAATGTATGAAACAGATGGCGGCCCAAAATTGGGCGTTTTATACTTACGAAAACTGCAGTATTATGAATAAAACAGGACCTAATATGTTTTTAGTCAAATTATTTAGTATTTAGAGAACCCATTATTGTATATTTTGATTTCAGATCTTACTCCGTGACGAAATAAACGAAAAAATACAAAACCCTGTTTGCGCCATTTTTCTGATTTTTTATCAACTTTATGCGTTTATATTTACGTAATTATTGATATTTAACTCTTGAAACTACTTCAGTCATCAATTTCAGTCTTTCATTATGCTACCTTGAAAGTATGATAGGTGTCAGTAAGTTCTAAATAGGTTTAAACTGAAAAATGAAAACACTCGTTTCGCTCATTTCCGCGAACAATACCCTTAACTAACGGCAAGCCTAAGCGGCCAATTTGACTAAATTGGGTGCGGAATTCCACCGGCACAAAGGTATTATTGGAACCTAGGTAGGCCCTAGGAATTCTAGATAGTATTCGAGGTGTGTATGAGAAGAAATTAGTAATCATTTTGTAACTTAATGTACAAACCTATAAGAATGTAGTTATTTTTAAACACTCGCGATATATGCTCATTTTTATTTACTATGTGAGACCGGGTCATATCACGATAAATTAATAAAGATATCTGATTACCTTTATTTTGCCCGACATTTCGACCCAGTTGTTGTGGTCGCGAGAAGACTAGCGTCTCAGCTAATCTCTGTCTACCCTCACAATAAGATAATATAAGAATGTGTGTCGGTGAAGATATATATGACAGAATTCAGCGTAGTTCAGTCTTTGCTGGATAGATCAGCGGGTACAGGGTTCAAATCCAAAAGCAAATATAAATGCTCATTCATATATCTGATTTTCTATGTACATTTTCGCAATAAGAAAATATTTGGTAAAAGCACCAAATACTACGGTGAGGAAAAACGCAGTGAGGAAACATACCCGTTCCCCGAACAAATTAATAGTCAGTGCTTGTAAATGGCAACGTAGCTAACCATTGTCACATAAAGAACTGATTATCTGGTTCAACGTTTATAGGGTAATATGGGGCAACCTCCGCGATTGCGGAGATAGAAAACCTAACCTCTGAAAAACCCGCAAGTCTTAATGTTTGTGAAAGCGTTTGTCTTTTTTTGTGATGGTATTTATTATGTAACATTGGTGATGGGACTAACCCATTGCCGACATAGATAAATTCATATATTCAGGCCTCTACATCCGCAAGCAGATAGGCAGAGACTATCGATCGCCACCTGGAACGATCCTGACAAGTCTCTCTTTTTTCACTCACACTCATTCACATTCTCATACATGCTTTCCTGTTTTTCACACTACATACATCCAAATAGATAATTTACTTATACTCTCATATGCCGGGAAGAAAGTCATCTAGTTAGTTTTACGTCTTGGTCTTAAGAAGAGTTACAGCCTACATAAATAGGAATTATGTTAATTACCTATCACAGACATTGGCTATTATATCTTAAGACCTAACCTAACTAGGTTGCCTCACGCCGTTTTCCCTCACTGCAGTCGCAAACATCCGAAGCCAAGATTCTATTTTAATTTAACATTTACGCCAGTATTACTCTAGGGCTGGGCCGGCAATAAAACAGAACGAGTTCAGTAAATACCTTTGAAAACTAAATACAAACGTGCCATTAATAAAAACATAAATTCTAGATCCTACTTGGGTACAGAATCGGCGCTTATAAAGCCTGGCGAATACTGCTATTTATATTTTAAAACAACGAGCTGAGAATAATTGGATGTGGCTTCCTGATTTTCCTGTTCTGAGGTTTATAAGTTTATTAAATTGAGCAGAAACCCAGTATAGTTATCTGATCTTTTGTTTAATATAAGTGTAATAGATAAATTATAACAAATAACTTTGTAGTACCTATTATAAGTTAGAATCTATTTTTGCAACGACGAACTTTTGCACAACCATTCACATCTCCGCAATATCGGAGGGAGTCATTTTACGAACAAGTTTTACGTACTCAATGTGTTATTGGTTAATATTTATCTTTGTATTTAACTAGAAATATTTAATTTTATTTTTGTTTCCCTGTCTACCTAGAACAAAGGTCAAAGGAACAAAGGACCTAACTTGAATTTATCAATATAAAAACCCACTTTTTTCATAACTATATCAACTCCAACCCGAAGTCAATAAAAAACTTATTTTATACATTTTATAATGGCATATCCACAATCTTCCCACATCTGTCTTTTAACAGAATGGTACTTTACAAAAGCTAATAATGTTATTTGAAAACAAGAAATGTCTCCTTTCTCTAAATGTACAGTCTTTTATGTGGTAATTCGGATTAACATATGCTAAATGAACCCGAATAAACATACTTAATGCTCTGATTTTAAACTGGCTGAATATTGTAAAATTATAGGGAAATCTAATTTCATTTCATTACGCTATATAATATAATAATAATATTTAAGGACAATGTTACACCAATTGAATTAGCTGCTTGGTAAGTTCATTTAAGACTTGTGTTAAGGGTACATCAACGTATATTTAAGAAATATAATTATACTTATTATGTATATAGCATATATAATCAACGACCAGACTGGAATGCAGAAGAAGAGCGTAGTTCTTAACTCTGCCTCCGCCGGGAATCGAACCCGGGACCTCACGATTAGCGTTCAGGTGGTTAAGAGATCGCGCCACGTAGGTCGTCACTATATTATCAGTAAAACTTTATTTAAACTTTTTTTAGCGAACTTAAAAGCAACTGTTAAGAAGTGAGATATTTATAAATACAAATTTACACCCCTAAATTTCCCTAACGAGATAAGCAGAGACTATCGATCACCACCTTGAACGATCAAGACTATCTTACCTCTCTCACTCATTAACCTTCTCACATTTGTTCTTCACACTACTTCAGTCTTAAAAAGAATGTCTCCAATTTGATGGATATATTATCATATTATCCTAAATCAGTACCGTTTCGTTTCACGATACCAAATAATTGTATCATAACTTTTGTAAAGATCTTTCTTTCTATTACAATATTACTTCGAATACTACGATGAGGGAAAAAATTGTGAGGAAACCTACCTGTTCCCCGAACAGGTAATAGTTAGTACTTGTAAATGGTGACACGGCTTACCACCTGTCACATCGAATACTGACTATGTGGTCAACACGTGGGTTAGAGGTGGCCTTGGAATTAATACCTTCACAATTGCGGAGCTGGACACCTGAACCTCTGACTACCCCACAAGGGTTAATGGTCGTGAACGCGTTAGTATTTGGTTTTGTTTAAGCTTTTAAGACGAACAATACATATACATAAGTATGTCATCTAATACATATCTTAAAAAGTTAGCTTAAAACGGTTAGTTACTTAATAGTAGATTGCTTATAATACATACATACACATATAGCCCGATTCCCTGTTGAGGGGTAGGCAGAGATCACGGATCCCCACATGGCACGATCCTGACAAACCTCTTTCGCTTCATTGGCACTCATACACCTCTTCTCACACTTGGCGGTTATAGGTTCTTCTAACATCACCTTTATTCAATATCTGCTTACAACTTTGGATGATGACGACCTCCGCGGCGCGATTGGCTAACCACCTGAACGCTAATCGTGAGGTCTCGGGTTCGATTCCCGGTGGAGGCAGAGTTTAGAACTACGCTTTTCTTCTGCTTTCAAGTCTGGTTGTTGATTATATATACTATATATGCATTTATCTATACATAATAAGTATATATTTCTTAATTATACGTTGAATAGTACCCTTAACTTCTTAAAGGTCTTAAACTACAAGTCTTAAAGGAACTTACCAAGGGGCTAGTTCAATTGGTGTAATAGTGTTCCCTTTATTATTATAATGGATTATAGACACCCAATACTAGCCCGGGACAAAACGTTACACTCTTTGATAACATCGAATCTGTCTAATAAACGACTTTTTTATAACAAAGCAAAAACTTTTGCTCATGACCTCGCCTCACAAAACGACTATTGGGATTGCTAACCGACTATTAAAAGATGGGTTATAATATCATACGTATAATAGTAGTAGCTAAAAGTAAAACATGTTACATGTACATGACATTAGAAGTAAGTACTGGAAATACTGAGTATCTGGAAATATTGTAGATATAAATAGTTACAACTAATATAAAAAGAGTGATATATGATCTCTATGAGCCTTTTTAGGAAAAAAGTGGAGTAACGTCCATGAATGTATAATTTGAATTTAATTTAATTCAAATCAAATTAAAAGCATTTAAATTGAAAAAGTATTTGTGAAAGGTTCACATTCTTTAATGTTTAGGTACTGATTAACTAACATGTTTAAACGCTGAGGCGAAAGAAATCAAAATATTAAAAAAAAACCTTTATTCAAAAGATTCACGTATTTAACATAAAGAACATTAAGTGCTGTCATCCATCACTAGGTTACCGAAGCAATCTTTATCGATACCAGCTGGGTCAAACCTTGATCACACTTGCTGGTTTTACTTTAATTAGTAAATTATAAGTAAATGACACAATATTGACATTTGATAGTAGTAATATTTTTTTAATACACACAATATTAATAGATGGTATATTATCTATTAACTAGAGATCCCGCCACATAAGGTGGCAGTAGCCAAACTTGGAACTAAATTTGACGTTACCGCCATTGCGTGTTATTTTGTATGAAAGGTAAATTTAGTATTACCAGCGTTGTGTTTTTTGCCCACTCTTTGTAATTTTTATGTTTGTTAAGGGTGATTATAATAAATTGATTTCCGGAGTTTCTTGTTAGTTCTTCTCCAAGCTAGGGTCTCCGCTGATCTAACCTCGGTAAAAAATATGTAAAGACAATGCTCAGTGCCATGTTTGAAATAATAGTTTTAAGAGATTCGCGATTTATACTCATGATATAAGATATAAGGGTGTGTATAAGATTGATTGCAGCTGTGGGAAATCCTACGTCGAACACACTAAACGGTCTATTGCGGACAGAGTGAAGGAACACATAATATATGTAATATATAATAAGAAGGATAAGTCCCGTTAATTATTAATCATGTTTGAAATAGTTTAATAAACATATTTTGACTTTGATATATTAATTTGTTTTATTTGAGTTTATAGCTCTGCAACCAAAGACCGTTACAAATGAAACCTATAATGTATCGAGCCGTATGGCACAGTGAGTGCTAGTTTTGGCGTGTTTACTGGTAACACTGAATTACGCGACTGTGGCGACGCCTCCAACTGCCACCTTATGTGGCGGGATCTCTATATAGAATTGGATAGAGTACCCGCCACATAAGGTGGCAGTAGCCAAACTTGGAACTAAATTTGACGTTTCCGCCATTGCGTGTTATTTTGTATGAAAGGTAAATTTAGTATTACCAGCGTTGTGTTTTTTGCCCACTCTTTGTAATTTTTATGTTTGTTAAGGGTGATTATAATAAATTGATTTCTGGAGTTTCTTGTTAGTTCTTCTCCAAGGGTCTCCGCTGAACTTCTTCTTCTCAATCGTTACGCTATTATAAGAGCGGTCGTGGTCTTCATGACGTGGCATCTTGAGCAGCCGAAATGGTTGGTGAACTAACCTCGGTAAAAATATGTAAAGACAATGCTCAGTGCCATGTTTGAAATAGTTTTTTTACATACATACATACACATCACGCCTGATTCCCTGTAGAGGGGTAGGCAGAGATCACAGATCCCCATTTGTCCCGATCCTGACAGACCACTTTCGCTTCATTGACATTCATACATTCTCTAATACACTCTCGGCGGTTATAGGTACTCCTAACGTCACCTTTTTTCAATATAGCGTCTATCTGACTGTTACATATATGTCTTATTAGGCCGGCCCCTACGTAACCGCCCTTCCACTTCACTCATATATATTCCTTTTGTCAATATATAGTTTTTTTAATTTGTACTTAGATCATAAAATAACTTTCAAAGAGAGCTTATGATAGGGCCTATTTTGAATAAAAATATTTTGACTTTTGACTTTGGTATATTAATTTGTTTTATTTGAGTTTATAGCTCTGCAACCAAAGATCGTTACAAATGAAACCTCAATATAATGTATCGAGCCGTATGGCACAGTGAGTGCTAGTTTTGGCGTGTTTACTGGCAACACTGGATTACGCGACTGTGGCGACGCCTCCAACTGCCACCTTATGTGGCGGGTACTCTAGAGTACCCGCCACATACGGTGGCAGTAGCCAAACTTGGAACTAAATTTGACGTTTCCGCAATTGCGTGTTATTTTGTATGAAAGGTAAATTTAGTATTACCAGCGTTGTGTTTTTTGCCCACTCTTTGTAATTTTTATGTTTGTTAAGGGTGATTATAATAAATTGATTTCCGGAGTTTCTTGTTAGTTCTTCTCCAAGCTAGGGTCTCCGCTAATCTAACCTCGGTAAAAAATATGTAAAGACAATGCTCAGTGCCATGTTTGAAATAGTTTTTTTAATTTATACTTAGATCATAAGATAACTTTCAAAGAGAGCTTGTGATAGGGCCTATTTTAAATAAACATATTTTGACTTAGATATATTAATTTGTTTTATTTGAGTTTATAGCTCTGCAACCAAAGATCGTTACAAATGAAACCTCAATATAATGTATCGAGCCGTATGGCACAGTGAGTGCTAGTTTTGGCGTGTTTACTGGCAACACTGGATTACGCGACTGTGGCGACGCCTCCAACTGCCACCGTATGTGGCGGGTACTCTACGCATTGACGCTTGACTGATAGAACGTGATGTGATTTTGTTCTTGACTGACATTTCATATCGATCTAGTACCACTGGTTTCTTCACGATGTTTTTCCTCCTTGACGTTTATGATTTGTAATGAACTCGGTTTCTCTAAATTTTAAACTAAAAAACGTACACCCATTACACCGGCCAACAAAAAGCTAGTTGGAGTCTTTTCAATTGAAGTGTATAAAAAATATGTTAAGATTTCGATTAAGTTTTCATTGATAAGATAACCAAGTATTCTATTAAAAGAATCTTTTCTTTACATAGCACGGCATCTTTTAAAACTCTCTAAGGCTTGAGTAAACTATTAGCATTAGTATCTATTCTTTCAGTAGTATTAGGCAACCTTAGTAATCTTTGACGACCTCCGTGGCGCGATCGGTTAGACACCTGAACGCTAATCGTGAGGTCCCGGATTCGATTCCCAGTGGAGGCAGATATGAACTACGCTTTTCTACTGCTTTCCAGTCTGCTCGTTGATTATATATGTATTTATCTATATATTTCTTAAATATACGTTCACTAGTACCCTTAACACAAGTCTTAAATGTACTTACTTAGGGGCTAGTTCAATTGGTGTAATAATGCCCAAATATTATTATTATTATCTTTCCTATGTTATAAAGGAAGCTACTAAAGGTAGTTTAAGCTTCCATCACTAAAATAACAACAGTCTTATGTAACTTCAGGGTTTTTTAATCATATGGTTAGTATGGATGTCAGATGGACGTATGTCCGGCATGTTATAGGAGGTGACTAAGGGACTAGGGGTAAATGGAATCTATTGGGCGATAGGCAAGCAACCTACAGACATACATACATACACATTACACCTGTAGAGGGGTAGGCAGAGATCACGGATCCCCATTTGTCCCGATCCTGACAGTCTACTTTCGCTTCATTGACACTCATACTCCTCCTCATACACAATCGGCGGTTATAGGTACTCTAACGTCACCCTTTTTCAATATAGCATCTATCTGATTGTAAAAGACATATTACAATCAGATATTGGGCTGGCCCCTACGTAACAGCCCTTCCAGTTCACTCATATGTATATTCCGTTTGTCAATCTGCTATCATTCATCCGCATAACATGTAAGCAACCTCTAACCCCTGTTCCATATGAAATCATAACCCCAATATTCGTGCTAAAAAGAGGCGAAGAGATATTATACTTTTAACAAAATAAAATAGGTATTATATGAGAGATTTCAAAATTATTACAGATAGATATTATCGTGTTAAGTTCTGTCAACCCCGAAAAAAATAAAGGGAATTATAATATTCTCTGAAAAGGATTGAACGACGTGAATGTATCTGTAAGTATGATGAAGCTTATTTTGTGTTTGTTTTTGGTTCTTGAATGGCGGCAGCGTCTCGGTAAACTTAGTGTAGGACGCCCTCTGCTAGATGGACCGATGACCTGAAAAAGGTCGATGGTAGTGGTTGGCTGAGGGCCACGAATGATCGTGTTTTGAGACGTAACCTTGGGGAGGCCTTCCAGCAGTGGATTGACATAGGCTGATTGATTGATATTTTGTGAAATATTTGTAATTGCTACCTTAAAACGTCAATTAAGGCCGCTTATTTTCCTTGATTGACTACATAAGGTGCTTGGCCCAATATCTTTTAACGATGTCTAAAAAAACTATCTTAGCGCCTCAAAAAGTGAGCAAAAACGTCGGTTACCGTAGGTCAGTAAACTCCAGAATAACATGTTACAAAAAACGGTTATTAAGTTACATAATTCATGTTTAGCATGTAAGAAGCGATTTAGGGATATGGGGTGAGTTTTTGTTCTTATTTTAAGACACATTACATTACGTGACGGTAGGAGTACCTGTAACCGCCGAGTGTGTTTGAGAAGATGTATGAGTGTCAATGAAGCGAAAGTGGTCGGTCAGGATCGGGGCTAATGGGGATCCGTGATCTCTGCCTACCCCTCTACAGGGAATCAGGCGTGATGTCTATGTATGTATGTATTTATTGATGACAATATCACATTTGTTAAATAGGGCATTAGAGTTCACTAAAAATGTATAAGTTATTTTGGAGATACATATGTATATAAATTTCGTAACTTATCCTTTAAATCACATCCCATATGTGACGAAATGTATGTTTATAATTGTTATGTCCATATATATAATCATCTTTCGTTCCTTAAACGTACATATATGCTCAAGTAGACTCAAGTATTCAGTAACCATGTAATTCTAAGTATGTTTGTATGTAAATTGTGCTACTGAATGTGATGTGTTCATTTTCCACATTTCAGATAAATTGTAAGTCTGTCACTTAACACAATTGAAAAGGTCCTCGCTCCGTAGATTCCCGCCGAGCTGGACGCCATTTGGTATCTCCACGACACACGCTAATTGACTGACATTTAATTCTAATTGGTAATTTTAATTTAATATATTAGTTCGTATAACAGTTTTCTTATTTAATTTTGTATTGTATAATTATTCATCAATACTATTGTGTCATTTAATGTATTGTGGAGTTTTAATAACGGATTATTATTATTCCATTCTCCATTCTTTAGATGTCCCAGACTGGCACGGAGTCAACAATACATTAGTCAGTGTACGAAAGATATATAGTTATTGATTGACGAGACGATAAGTATATATTGACCGATTAGTTACGGTTCGGTCATCGTTAGTTGGAATTTTAAATTTGGACACCACTACTCGGAACCAGCGGTCTCGTTCGATGACCGAATTCAATCAACGTTAGCCGAGGTCAGTACCTGGATGGAAAACTAGTTTTTCAATTAATTTGCGATGTTTAATTAGTTCGCAAATTGATAAGAAACTGTTTTAGAGGTAACAATTATTTGTGGTTAATAAAAACTGAATAAAAGTTAACAAATATTCATGGAACAAGTGTATAAAAATGAGTTATTTTAAATTATCTCAATAACTTTATGGTTGGTACGTAACTTCCTTTTTGCTTGTAACGTTCATTACATAAGAATGATATATATAACAAAAATAAGTATATATTCAAATAGGCAATTACTAAAAAGCGAGGTTAGAAATAGCCATGTCTATAATAATATTTAATGCTAATGTATGACAATGTCAATGAAGTTAAAGTATTTTGTCAAAATTGGAAAAACAAGACCTAGATTAAGCAAATGTCTTTAAATCATTGTATTGGTATAAGTTAAATTCAAGGGAAACATAATTATGTGGTTTAAGTTACATTTTGAGAGGGAATCTTTTTTTTCATCACTAAAGTTATGTCGGCTCAAATACAAACACTGATGCCACGGCGTTTGCACTTCTTGTTATTCCATCGTCATGGATACATCAACGCCGCCAGCCTTTACAACCAAAGAAAATGAAGTCGAAGCTCCAATTCTGCTCTTCCTTATTCCTCGGTTCGTTCCAGTTGAGGATCCAAATATATTCCCAAGGCGAACATATTTAGCCAGTTCGGCATCACAATTGACTAAATACTCTGCTGAAAATAATTATTAGTATTTTCAACTTTCACTGAGCTGCTGATTTAGTTGACGAACCAAAGACGACGGCGAGGGAATCTAAATATAAACAAATCTCTAAAATTCTATTGACTCTATCCTTTAGGTAATATTTTACAAGGAAACGTTTAATACATTACCAGAAGTTACTCCCAAACAATTGCGAACCCACAAAGACTAGCAACAAAAGATCCAATAACTAACCCTAACAAAGAACACACTAAGAAATTCCATTCGCGGAATTGCATTAACAAATAACATCGACTTATAGTTTCATAAACATTATCCTTTTGTTGTTACAAACATAATCTTATTTAATATTAAACACAGTTTTGGTTCCCAAAGGTGGTTTCTTGTTAGTAGGGGATTGGATGGGAATGTAATAATAATAATATTATAATATTTGGACATTAATAACCGATTGAAATAGCCCCTTAGTAAGTACATTTAAGACTTGTGTTAAGGGTACTATTCAACGTATTTTTAAGAAATGCATAGAAATTACGTATAGATAAATACATATATAGCTTACATAACCAACGAACAGACTGGCAAGCAGTAGAAAAGCATAGTTCTTAACTCTGCCTCCACCGGGAATCGAACCCGGGATCTCACGATTAGCGTTCAGGCAGCTAACCGATCGCGCCACGAACGTCTTCAAAATATGCTTAAGAAGAGTTGTAAAAATAGATGATATTTATGTTATGTAAATGACTTGTTCACGATAGTAATGGTAGTCGGTAGTACTATGACCAAAATTTTACCAAACCATTGCTACCGAGGTAGTCAACATTTCCCGTCACCATATTCCTAATTTGCGGAGCTAGTAAGCCCTCTTGAAACCACGTGATTAACAGATTGTCAGTACTCAACGTGACAGGTGGTAAGCCATGTCACCGTTTGCAAGCACTGATTATTGCCTGATCCAAGAAAATGGCAGGTTTATATATATATTCTTTTTATTCACCGTAGTTGAAAGAAGTAAGTAAGCGAATACTAGATATGTTAAGATTTTTTATATATGCTTTAACATAAACTTCATTAATATAAGTAAGGTGTAAGATACCTTTACATTCGTTGTTTAAATACTTTCGTCCTGTAATATAATATATGTATACAAACATGACATATGTTTCACGATCATCATTCTCTTTCAGTAGACAGAGGTTTGTGTATCAATTTCCGCAATCGCTACTTTTCATTTATGACCACATCAAAATTACTATTCTTATGTCTTCTATATTAAAAGTGTTATCATTGAAATAATTAAAATTTAATTAATTTGTATTTTAAATTTGATTGTCAATGGAGCGAAAGTGGTATGTCAAGATCAGGACAGATAGGGTCTCGTTATATCTGCGTACCCTTTACCGGGAATCTTGTGTGATGTGTATGTATGTATGTTAGTATTCACTTAAATTAATATCTTAGACCTTCTTACTTCTTTCATCTTTAGTTACTGCCCTTCCAAGATAACAAATAGAGTCGTAAACATATAAATATGTTAAGGCTTTATAGGAATAATATCTTCAGCAGGAACAGGTTAATCCGTATCTGCTACGCTCGGGGTTCGAACCGAAACCATCTCTGACGCGCTTAATAAATGCGCCCACCATGATTTATTGAACCACTGATACTTAGTTCTAGTGCGTTTGGAGAGGCTTATTCTGGACTATTTAATAGTCAGAAGACTATTAGACTTATCAATACTTGATACTTGGTTAGTAGTTACCCTTAGTAGTCAAGGGTTTATGTATCTATTGTAACTGAAAAGTAGTTTATTTATATGCACGCTAAACTTTATTTGACTGTTCCTAAATTGAGTTACAATGAAGCGAAAGTGGTCTGTCAGGTTCGGGACAAATCCGTGATCTCTGCCTACCCCTCTACAGGGAATCAGGCGTGATGAGTATATATTTATGTTCCTAAAATAAAATTATGTATACTTTCGCGTGCTTTAACCACTTTTGGAAAGGACCGAATATTGAAGACTTAATTGTATATCTTTTTGCCTTTTGTTTAGGGATCATTGTTATATTAATATTTAACATTGGTGATATTGTGCCTATCGCCCAATAAATTACAATGTCGGGTCATAGTTATACGACAACCAGTACCACAAATAAATATATATCGACGTTCAAATGTACTGTTACTGAACTTATATTGAATTAACGTATTTAATTAGAATTTAGTATTGACCTTTAGTAGACCAATAAGACAGGCCGGGAAGGTCGGTAGCAAGTTAAATAAATAGAATGTATTCACGTCTATTACCACATACTTTAAAATTTAAATTTACAACATAGTCACTCCTTTTTTTATTGCGGCGGGCCAGTCAAAGGCTTGAGTGCCTAACTGCGAAAATCAAATGCATGTTAGGTATGCACTTGAAGCCCGTGTTTCACTAGATAGACAGCACCCAACGTGATAAGTAGTAAACTGTATCACCGTGTACAGGCACTATCGATTACCTATCACGAGGAATAGGCAGGTTTTCTCACGATTTTTTCCCTTACTAATTAATTTGAAATTCCTTAAAACTCCTTAGACCTAATTAACCATACGTTCCAGCTAAACTCCACTCCGTCACAGAATAAGGCGTTGGGCTAGCAATCTGGCCTAGGCATCGCTGGCCCCCGGCGCTTGTAAGAGGTGGGAGGGGAAAAGCACTCCAATTGATGCATATTTGCCTTGTTTTACTGCCAATAACTGTATACGATACGAAACGTCGGGTTAATAAAGGTAACTTTATTATATAAAAACATACGCGATAAGTCCCGCTAGTTATTAATCTTGTATACGATTGACAAACGCATTCACGACCATTAACCCATGCGGGGTAGTCCGAGGTTCAGGTGTTCATATCCGCAATCGCGAAGGTAGTTTTTCTATGGCTACTTCGAACCCTCGAACCAGATAGTTAGTACTCAATGTGATAGGTGGTAAGCCATGTTGCCATTTACAAGCACTGACAATTACCTGTTAGGGGAACAGGTAGGTTTCGTTACGATGTTTTCCCTCACCGTAGTGTTCGATGCATTTTGTATATGTTTTTTTGGTGGCCATAGAATTCGCAATTGCGGAGATGGACACCTGAACCTCTGACTACCTCGCAAGGGTTAATGGTCGTGAATGCGTTTGTATTTTGGTCTTTGTCTTATTACATCTTATTCCCTGCAGAGGGGTAAGCAGAGATGTTATCCTTCATCGTAATATTTGATGCATTTCATTAATGTATTTTTATTACGTAATGTATATATATATATATATATATATTTATTATTAACCTTCTAGGAAATACCAGGAAGAAAGGCAAATAGTACTCCTTTTTTTACTTACGGCCCAAACTAACAACTAACTCTACTACCATATATTCAAATTAGTGTGATAAGGGAAGGTTGCGGTTTGAAAGAAGATGTAGTAACAAAGATTGAAAAGAACATGCTTCGATGGTTTGGACATGTTATGCGGATGAATGATAGCAGATTGACATAAGGAATATATATGCGTGAAGTGGAAGGGCGGTTACGTAGGGGCCGGCCTAAAAAGACATATAACAGTCAGGAGTACCTATAACCGCCCTGTGTATATGAAAAGATGTATAACTGTCAAAGAAGCGAAAGTAGTCTGTCAGGATCGGGAAAAATGGGGATCCGTGATCTCTGCCTACCCCTCTACAGGGAATCAGGTGTGATGTGTATGTATGTGTGTACCACATTCTCTAACTCCATTTTCAACTCCGCCATTAAACCGACTCGAACATTCCTTAACAATTATTTATTTTCCCTTAACCGGACAATGATATGAACGATTATGCCAAACACAATGTGCGCACACACAATCAGCTACTAAATCAGTGTAGCTCTACATTATCTTGGGCATCTGAACTCTGAGACACTTGCATGGTACACACAGCGCCTTTGACAAAGCTTCTAACTCCATCTAACGGATGAGTCGATTGTGCGGTGTGTGAAGGCGCCTTTATTGATGCCTGTAGTGTGTGCGTAGCTTTAGAATGGTTAGAGATTTGAATAGGGTTTAACTAGGTGAATTTCACCTTAAGGTGGCGTGAATGTGGACCTTGAATAAAATGTCATTAGTTGTGTGTAAAAAACACCATTGTAAATAAGCGTACTAAAACATGGAACCCCAACTAGCTGTCTTTCTTCCCAGGAAGTTTTAAGTAATGTGGTAATCAACAAGTATATATGGAGTCTATTGGGCGATGGACTATGAACCTGTCAGTAATATTCTTTATCATTGCCATCACGACTTAACCTCTCAGACGTCCTGTAACCTATAAAAGGAATTAAGAATGAAATTTGTGAGGCATCCGGATTCCTTTCATAGGTAACAGCTTTTTAGTTGGCAAAAGTGTTTCTGTTGGTCAAATCTTGTCATATTTCAAAGAACTATGAAGTTATAACCAATCCGTGACACTTCGGTATTCTCCATCTACAGAGGGCCGTAACCATCAAAGGGATGGCTGCGAGATTTTGTACCTCTAAATACTTTATTGATACATTAAAAGCATCCAAAAGCCAAGAATGTATTATATATTCAAGTATGTGTATCATAAATCAAGTATGAATGTGTAACAAATACATACACGACCACTTACCCTGGCGGGGTAGTCAGAGGTTCAATAATCCAGCACCGAAACATTATAGTTTGTGATAATATACAGGGTGGCGCATTCAAAACGGTCAGTATGGGAAAGTCTGAAACTATAAGTGATACGAAGATTTGTTCTTAGGAACCATGTCACCGATTTTGATAAAATGAAAAACTGCATTCATACTTTCTTTGAAAAAATAACTGTATCCAGTACGGGAATCGAACCCGGTTGCTTTGAAAAAATAAATTGGCTCTTTTCTCTTTTTCTTTTTAAATATCGATTGAGTAGGTCTTAAGCTGTAAATGTCTCTATGAAACATGGTGTCGAAAATGAATAAAATGCATTGTTTTGGCATACTTTAGTTTATCATAGTAGGTTTTCTAAGTGACCACCGTTGTTTTCAATACAATATTCAACACGTTTAGGTAACGATCTTACTATTGAATTTTGCATATTCATGTGGTGAATTTGCGTTACAATTGACTTTATTGCTACTTTTAGGTCTTAGGTATCATAGCTTGTTTTGTAAAATTCATCCTTAACGTAATCCCACAAGAAATTTTGCTAATATGGTTTATTAACACGTCACTTTAAGTGGACTTTTCAATAGATTGTTAGTTTTTGATTACTGTAGATAACAAAACCTCCTTAAAGGATTAATGCAATGCTAATGCCACATGATATGGTGTATGTAACAAGTGTGGAAGTACAAAACTACAAACAGCCATAGAGAAAATTTTACATGTCTCTTGAATATTGTTACGCTGTATGTAAACTACTATGATAAACTAAAGTATGCCAAAACAATGCATTTTTTTCATTTTCGACACTATGTTTCATGGAGACATTTGCAGCTTAAGACCTACACAATCGATATTTAAAAAGAAAAAGTAAAAAGGGCCAATTTATTTTTTCAAAGCAACCGGGTTCGATTCCCGTACTGGATACAGTTGTTTTTTCAAAGAAAGTATGAATGCAGTTTTTCATTTTATCAAAATCGGTGACATGGTTCCTAAGAACAAATCTTCGAATCACTTATAGTTTCAGACTTTCCCAAACTGACCGTTTTGAATGCGCCACCCTGTATATTATGTTAATCAACGTCAGGATTAAATGTGTCAGGTGTGAAATCACAGTTTCATTAATAAGTACTGACGATTACCTGATCCTATTAACCAACCTATTCGTTATGCTATGTTCTTTTACCATAGGACCGCAGTATTTCGATGTATGCAGCATGGAAAGAATTAAACAAGATTTCTTATTTCATTTTGCTTTCGTCGTGGCATTCTGAATTACATACATACACATCACACCTGATTCCCTGTAGAGGGGTAGGCAGAGATCAAGGATCCACATTTGTCCCAATCCTGACAGACCACTTTCGCTTCATTGACACTCATACCTCTTATCATTCATCCGCATAACATGTCCAATTCTGAATTACATAAGGCATGCATCTATGTATGCAAAATTAATATTGAAAAAGAGTGCCTTTAGAAGTACCTATAACCGCCGAGTGTATATGAGGAGTATGACTGTCAATGAAGTCAATAGTTTGTCAGGATCGAGACAGATGGGATCTGTGATCTCTGCACACCCCTGTGTATGTATGTATATGTAAAAATACAGTTTAAAACCTTTAGAAAGAATACGACTGTACTACAAAAATACTGTTTCATTTCCCTTTAACATTACATGAATCACAAATTCAATGGTCGTCCAAATGGTTTAGCCTTTCGATGATTGACCTCTGATTTTATGGTCTTAAATTAGGGCTCCAGGTCTTAGAACTGTTTGAGGGCGGTGACAAGAGTTGCTACATCTATCTATTATGCTGAGATTGGATAGTGTGGTCCAAGTTACGAGTATAGCGTAAGAGATCACTGCACAGTATAAAACAAAGTCGCTTTCTCGGTCCCTATGTCCCTTTGTATGCTTAAATCTTTGAAACGACGCAACGGATTTCGATGCGGTTTTTTTAATAGATAGAGTGATTCAATAGGAAGGTTTATATGTATAATAACATCCATTAAATAGTGGAGTAGGCTATATATTTTATACCCGTGCGAAGCCGGAGCGGGTCGCTAGTTATGTAATAAAATATATGAACATACATATATAAGTAAAAGTTTTTCATTTACGTGCATAATTTACCGTCGCTAACGGTGAGGGAAAACATCGTGAGGAAACCTGCCTATTCCTCGGGATAGGTAGCCAGTGCCTTTATACGGCCATATGGTTCACTACCTATCCCGTTGGGTGCTGCCTATTTAGTGAAACGCGGGCTTTGTGTTACCCATACTCAACATGCCTTCGAAATTGCGAAGATGGGCACTCAAGCCTCGGACTACCCTGCTACAATAAAAGTGGGTGTGTCAAGTCGTGAAGCGTATATTTATTTATTATTTTTAAATACATATATTCACGTCCTTGGAGATATAGTATCTCGTAGGTCATAATTATTGAGGCTTTGATTTATGAACATAACATACCACAAAAAATCTGCGGTTTCCCGGAACATCGTAAGTAAGTAAGTATAATTTTCATAATCGTACTATAAGAAGATTCCAGATATGAAGATTTAGAACAACAAACCGATTATCTTTCAAAGGTTCTATCTACCACGAAATAAATAGTTAAATTCCAATTTAGGTATCCAGCGGTGCAACGCTGCTAGTGTGCTGGGGGCCTTTTGCTTCTGGGTGCTAAATTCGGAACACTAGTAGCAATGGGTAAATATTTAGTTGTTGTTGGATCTAAGTGTTTTTTTATGTTTTAATTTGTATATATTTAGGTATATCCCTTAAATATTTGAATTCTACTATAGTTATCCCTTATCAAATACAAAGGTCATAAGTATATAGAACTAAATTAATAATTTTAATAATAATATTTAGGATACTATTAGACCAATTGAACAAGCCCTAAGGGTAAGGGTCAACGTATATTTAAGAAATATATACATACTATATATAGATAAATACATATATAGCATATATAATCAACGACCAGACTGGAAAACAGAAGAAAAGCGTATTTCTTAACTCTGCCTCCACCGGGAATCGAACCCGGTAAAACTACTCACTTTTTACTATACCACAACTTATGACGTATTGTGAATTACATTCCTAATCATTATCTAATTAAGGCTTTTGTAGTCATGGCTTGTTACGGAAATGAATGCATAGCTCAACTTATACAGCAAAAACAATAAATATCTAAGCTAGAAAACCACCCATCAAGTTAGCTAAGTTAGTTAGATACTTAGTATTCAAGTAACCAGAAGGGGAATTGTAAAGTATTCCAAATTCTTACTACATTTCTAAGCGAATGAGTTTAAGCTAAAAAATGGATATAAAAAGGTTCTGGTTTTATTCTACATTGTTAGAGATCCCGCCACATAAGGTGGCAGTAGCCAAACTTGGAACTAAATTTGACGTTACCGCCATTGCGTGTTATTTTGTATGAAAGGTAAATTTAGTATTACCAGCGTTGTGTTTTTTGCCCACTCTTTGTAATTTTTATGTTTGTTAAGGGTGATTTTAATAAATTGATTTCCAGAGTTTCTTGTTAGTTCTTCTCCAAGCTAGGGTCTCCGCTGATCTAACCTCGGTAAAAAATATGTAAAGACAATGCTCAGTGCTATGTTTGAAATAATAGTTTTAAGAGATTCGCGATTTATACTCATGATATAAGATATAAGGGTGTGTATAAGATTGATTGCAGCTGTGGGAAATCCTACGTCGAACACACTAAACGGTCTATTGCGGACAGAGTGAAGGAACACATAATATATGTAATATATAATAAGAAGGATAAGTCCCGTTAATTATTAATCATGTTTGAAATAGTTTAATAAACATATTTTGACTTTGATATATTAATTTGTTTTATTTGAGTTTATAGCTCTGCAACCAAAGACCGTTACAAATGAAACCTATAATGTATCGATCCGTATGGCACAGTGAGTGCTAGTTTTGGCGTGTTTACTGGTAACACTGAATTACGCGACTGTGGCGACGCCTCCAACTGCCACCTTATGTGGCGGGATCTCTAGTTAACGTATGTCTTTATAGCCTGTTTCAATGATGAATGATTAGTGTTTATTTCTTCCGTATAGGATGAATTACAGTTTGCAACTGTGCTTTCATTGTAGTTTGATTTATACGGACACTTAGGTACGTCCTTTTTTAAATATCATCACAAGTGAAATATATATTTTTTTATTCTTTATTAAGCCATTCACCACTAAGGTTATGTCGGCTGAAGTACAAACACTGATGCCACAGCGTTTGAACTTCTTGTTATTTCATCGCCATAGTTACACCGCCGCCAGCCACTACAACCGAAGAAAAACGAAATCGAAGCTCCAATTCTTCTCTTCCTTGTTTCGCGGTTCTTTCCAGTTGAGGATCAAAATATAATCCCAAAGCAAACATATTTAGCCAATTTGGCATCACAACTGACTAAATATTCAGCCGAAAATAATTATTTGTATTTTCAACTTTCACTGAGCTGCTGACTTGTTGACAATCCATAGACGACGAGTGAAATAATATTTAAAAACATAGTTTCGCAATTAGTCTTGTACCACACTCCAAATGGGTATGCGAAAACGATAGTAAAATCAAAATCGTCTCCTTAGTCCATCTTGTTATTTTGTGTACAACTATTAATTTCCTCGACATTATTATTATTATAGGTCTCAAGATAGTTGGGATCTACGTGGTATATACATTCTGTGTACTAAGTATCGGGAATTCGTCAATAAAACAAAAAATACAAATTATTCATCTAAATTTATTTTATCGCCTTCAAAGTAGGCCCCATCGCTTGCAATACAACATCTCCAACGCTTCACCCAGTCTTCCATACATTTTTCATAGGCTATTTGCGGTATGGCTTTTAGCTCATTCAGCGAATTTTCTTTTATGGCTTCTATCGACTCAAAACGTTTTCCTCGAAGTGGTAATTTTAACTTCAACTAAAAAAAAAGTCAGACGGAGCCATATCAGGTGAATACGGTGCTTGGTCGAGAACTTTTGTTGAATTTTTCGCTAAAAACTCTTTCACTATAATGGCTGTGTGTGATGGTGCATTATTATGGTGCAGCATCCATGAGTTGTGTTGCCACAAATCTGCACGTTTTCGGCGGATACTCTCACGCAAACGCTTCATGACGCATGACAATTAATAATATTCTTTATTCACTGTTTCTCCCTCTGGAAGGAATTCGGAGTGAACCACACCACGGTAGTCAAAAAAAACTGTCAGCATCACCTTGATTTTGGAGCGACTTTGCCGCGGTTTTTTGGGTTTCGGTTCGTTTTCGAGACGTCATTCTGAAGACTGTTGGCTTGTTTGCATGTCGTACTCATAAACCCATGTCTCGTCGCCAGTTATAATACGTTTCATAAAGGTCGGATCCGTAGAAGCTCGGGAAACCATGTCTTCAGCGACATGCTTTCGCTGCGCTTTTTGAACAAAATTGAGCTCTTTTGGAACTAGTCGAGCGGCGACGCGTTTCATGCCTAAAATGTCAATGAGAATGTTGTGGACGGACTTAAAAGATATGTTCACCTCACTAGCCAACTCTCTCAGACTCATACGTCGATTTTCGAGCACTAGCTTCTTGAATCTGTCAATGTTTTCTTTGGTCGTAGCAGTTGAAGGTCTACCAGAACGAGGCAAGTCTACTACTACTTCTCGGCCTTCTTTAAAAGCCTTATACCATTAATAAGCCCTTGTTTTCGATAAACACGATTCGCCATAGGTATTCCGCAACATTTTTAGTGATTCACCACATGAAATATCATTCGAAACATAAAATTTAAGGCACACTCTTTGTTCAATAATATTTTCCATTGTGAAAATCGCCGAGAACTCAAAACTATGACCAACAAAAAGTGTAGTTTAAAACAAATTAAATGACAGATCCCGCTCAAATTTCGCGCGCTAAATCAGTACAGTGCTACCAACATGCAGTAAAAAAATTAGAACGGCCTCTTTTACGCGGGTCTTTTTATTGACATATTCCCGATACCTTTTACACAGAGTAGTATAGCTACCTTTCTTTCTTTTATACTTTAGTAATTTAAAAGACTAGAGTAAGTATATACGGTGAGGGAAAACATCGTGAGGAAACCTACCTGTTCGTCGAACAGGTAATAGTCAGTGCTTGTAAATGGTGACATGGCTGACCACCTGTCACATTGAGTACTGACTATCAGGTCAACATGTAGGTTCGAGGTGTTCATAGAATTACTACCTTCGCAATTGCGGAGATGGAAACCTGAGCCTCTGGATACCCCGCAAGGGTTAATGGTCGTGAATGCGTTTGTCTTTGTCTATATTATGTACAATAGACTAGCAACTAAAAACTAAACCTATTGTCAATATTCCATATTGATATTATGTTAACGCTCTTACACACATACATTCACAGTCTTTAATCCCTTTAGGGATAGACAGAACCTCGGAGAGATGATAATATATCCTAGGTCATTTTTATTACTTTTTCAGTACACTTTTGTTAAGGTTGTGATGTCATGATGGAACATTGGTGACAGATTGTCAGGCCATCGCCCCATAGATTTAATCGACCCCTAGCCCGTAGTCGCCTCATATGACAGGCCGGAGAGAACGGCAGCTAGTAAGCATTCTTTTTACGTCCTCGACTAGGACGGGAGTTTATCTTAACGCTCATAGTTATGATAAATTTGTATGAGGAGGTGTATGAAATGGAATGACGCGAAATTCGTTTGACAGGAGAAAAGGGGAAGGTTGATCTCTGTCTACCTCCTATGTAGAAAGATGGATATGATTCGTCTGTAGGTATATATTATCAAAAAATCTCTTATTTTGTATGTTTAAGCCTCTAAATCTTTCAATATTACCTCCATATTCATGTTATATTTATTCCAACCAAACTCATACTACATACTCATACATAACTCTCCAGTAAATACCTAAGTTAGTGCTTAGGTCCGCGCATAAAGCCTAGAATACTAGGTCCCATGTCATCTGACCTGGCTATGCCGTGCATCATGACATGGATGCACTAGCCAGGAGACAAGATTGGCGATCACGACCTGTCTCCAGCATAACTCAGTAATTGACTGAACCACCCAGGGAGCTATGATGGGTTAAGGGACTGAATGTGGCGGCCACAGGAGTGTTAAAATTTATTTGGTTGTATTTTTTTTTTATTAACTATGTGAGACCGGGTCATATCACGATATATGTATAAAGATATCTGATTACATATATTTCCGCGACCACGGCCTATGCAACTGGGTCGAAACGTCGGGCAAAATAAAGGTAATCAGATATCTTTATAAATTTATCGTGTTATGACCCGGTCTCACATAGTTAATAAAATGAGTATAAATCGCGAGTGTTTAAAAATAACTATTGTATTTTTTGTATGGATATTTTAAGTTTGAATATGTATCTTTTTTGTTGTAAGTGAGATATTTGAAGGAAATAGGAATGAGTTTTTGTCGTAATAAGTGATGATTTGGGTACTGAAAATCTACGTTTCTTCATATTGATCGTTTATTTATCAGGCATGCAACGTCCATGGTTTATTATTAACTCTGGTAGTGATTGAGAGCCTAAATTTAGAGCTTTTTAGTCACCAAAATCACCATCAAATTTCTTATATCTCTTACGTCCCAAATTAAAATTTCTGCATTATGCTTAGTTTCTATATTTATTTCTTCCTCTATTTTTTAACACTTAACAATACAAACTCTACCCATCATTTACTCTATATTGTTGCCTTGTTTTATTCATAAAACATGTTCTTAACTACACGAAAAAACTAGTAAAAAAGTCCTATAACTCATTCTTTCCATCCAATCATAAGAACAAACTTCTAAAATGGCTAGAAATATGAAACCATTTTATTTTTTCACTCCTTTATCCAACTTCACACTATAACATCAACTCGTCAAGATCAAAAAAAAAAAATTTTTTTATAGCTCCTTTATGTTTTATTTTATATTATATTTATTATAGTTAATACTATATTTTATAACTACTTCACACTACAACCTCAACTGTAACCATCACTTACAATCCCCCACGTTAACCCCTCTCCGGTCGCTTCGCAATAAGTCAAAGTCGCGTGCGGTGACTTCCTAGCCTATGATAATTTAATTGTTGTGCGTCCCGTACTCTCGTATTGTATTTATTTAGCATTGCTTTAAACGGGATATTGTAGGGTTAGACATGGCAATTATATGATATATTTTAGATTCTATACGGGGACCATATGCTATACGGAGGGTGAAGAACAGAAGAGCATGTATGCTAAGGTGTGGGGTATGAGTGAAGCAAGAGATTTGTAAGGTCGTGCAAGGTGGCGATCGATAGTCTCTGCGATCGATAGTCTCTGCCTATCCCCTTAGGGCCGCAAAGGTATGAATATAAATGTATACATATGCTACAGGGCTGATATGATTTGACTTGCTTCAAGACGTAACGAACAAATCTGCATATTTTTCAGAATAAATACTATAATAATCAGGACAGGAATGGCTCTGCTACTGATTTTCGAATCTCTATTTCTTTAGTAATAAACATCATAAAGTGTATAGTATATTTTAGACCTACCTGTTGTCCACAGTATATTAAATAAAACCTTTTATATATCTTGTTGCTTTATAGGTCTATGGCCAAAGATCATGTTCGGATGCGTCGTTGTCATATTATTTCTTGGAGCGTGGTTCAAGTGAAAACAATATAAAGCATTGTTCTTTGCAAATCCGTGTTTCGAAGTGTTTATTTCTCTATTACTAGTCTGTATAGATACATACATATATTTTCTTGCTTATATTTTTTGGTATGGACTTAATTTCGTACATAAAATGTCTCGTCGGATAATTTTAGGTTGTAAAGGAAGTGATATGGAATATGGCTTAAGTGGTGATTATATGATATAATATATGCTATTATATTCTACAGGCCGTTAACCCCTTAGTCGCCTCCTACGACTAGTAGCTATCTATCTTATATGCTAGATGATCTTATAGCTATCTATATGCTAGATGTTATTTTTATTGACGATCTAACATTGAAATCTCTTTTTGTTTAATATACTATTATTTTCAATGACTTTTTAAGGCCCTATATTAATTACGAAGCATGCAATACAGATAAATAAGTAACTATATTATTATAAATTACTTTCATACTAACCATAGTCTGCTAACCTAGCAAGTTGCTTATGATTTAAGCCTGCAACTCGCGGCTTCACAAAGAGGCCATATCGAGTTTAATGTATCGTTGCAACATCGCTGCTTTATCGTATCGATATTCGCGAATCGATACATCGATGTTGGACGTTAATTAAACTGTTCTCCGTATATATGCTTGTTACTCTCTGATTTATTCTTAGTGATGTTTGTTTGTTGTATCGAGTCGTTGTAATATTATCGATAATTTAATAACAATAGTTGGAGCCTTCGCTAGTCTGGGACGTAATAATAATGTTAACTAGCTGCGGTTCTTCTCAGCATGTAGGAGGCGACTAAGGGGCTAGGTGTAAAAGAAACTATTGGGTGATAGGCTAGCAACCTGTCATCAATGTTCCGTTATAACATCATAACCCAAGTCATGATACAGTGAACAGTGACCTAAAAGATATCATCTAGTCTCCGATAATGTGTCCACCCCGAAAGTGA
Organism: Leucoptera coffeella; assembly: GCA_030578115.1. Lineage (NCBI taxonomy): Eukaryota > Metazoa > Arthropoda > Insecta > Lepidoptera > Lyonetiidae > Leucoptera > Leucoptera coffeella. Next base: position 53,916 of record JAMBLF010000311.1, on the reverse strand, counting down.
TTGAAAGAACTGAATTTGTATTCATTTGTGTGTGTATATATATATGACATTTAACCTTTAGTTCCTTAGTTCCATTTTATGCCATACTGGAAAAAGCTAGTAAATATTAATATTTAACATGATTATGAGGAAACAAAATTAAAACAAAAATTGATATGCATGCAAAATTTTAATTCAATTATTATTCTTGACAGTATATTATAATAAATACTAATATTCATCAATTAGAGATTATTTTACCTACATCCAATATAAACTAGGAACAATTATTTTTTCGTAATAATATGAACGGTTACCAGCCTGTAGTTCAATCATCTTTAACAAGACATTATACTTACCGCATTCCAAACTATTTCTACATTGTACTTTAAGCCCTTATATTACAACAATAAGACATTTGACACTTGACGACATATTGAAAAAACTTCGCTCTTCTTTTATTAAGTAATATAATCGCCGAATGTGTATAAGGAAGTGTATGTATGGGTATATGTGAAGTAAGATGATGTATGAGGTATATGTTTTTTTTAATTTCTTTTATAAGCCATTCACCACTAAGGTTATGTCGGCTCAAGTACAAACACTGATGCCACGGCGTTTGCACTTCTTGTTATTCCGTCGCCATGGTTACACCACCGCCAGCAACAACCGAAGAAAAAAGAGGTTCAAGCTCCAATTCTTCTCTTCATTGTTCTTCGGGTCGTTCCAGGTGAGGATCCAAATATAAACCCAAAGCGAACATATTTAGCCAGTTTGGCATCACATTGACTAAATATTCTGCCGAAAATAAATATTTGTATTTTCAACTGTCACTGAGCTGCTGACTTTGTTGACAATCCATAGACAACTGAGGAGGTGATATGTTAATGAAGCGAAATTAATGTACCAGGATCGTAACAAACAGTGATGCCTGATCTCAATCTACCCTTTTATATGTAAACTGTGTGTATATGTATCATCGTAAGGAAATGCCATATTTGTCTTCGTCCAAATGTACGGGGAGGCTATAGAACCTCTTTTTCTTGGCCTCCTTTGGTTTGTCTTCTGGTAAAAAGTTCCATATGAGAAGATCTTCGTCCACGGTGGCTGTAGCTGTAATCATAATAGTAATATAATAATAAGGCGACCTCTGTGGCGCGATTGGTTAAGCACCTGAACGATAATCGAGAGGTCTCGGGTGCGATTCCCGATGGAGGCAAAGTTAAGAACTACGCTTTTCTTTTGCTATCCAGTCTAGTTGTTGATTGTGTGTGCTATTTATGTATTCTATGTATAATAAGTATATATTTCTTAAACATACGTTGACTAGTACCCTTACTACTAAGTCTTAAATGAACTTACCACCAGGCTTGTTCAATTGGTGTAAAAGTGTCCTATATTATAAAAAAAAATATATTAAAAGGCTACAGTGGCCCAAAAGGAGTTAGTATACAATGATCTTACGAACTGTGTTAGTAATTAACTACTAGAATATTTATTTAAAAAGACATACAAAAGATAAACACATTCACGACCATTAACCTTTGCGGGGTAGTCGGAGATTCAGGTTTCCATCTCCGCCATTGCGAAGGTTAAGTGATTCTATGGCCACCTTGAACCCACGTGTTGACCATATAGTTAGTACTCAATGTGGCAGGTGGTCAGCCATGTCGCCGTTCACAAGCACTAACTATTACCTGTTCGGGCAACAGGTAGGTTTCCTCACGATGTTTTCCCTCACCGTAGTATTCGACACATTTTGTAAATGTATTTTTATTACGAAAATGTACGTAGAATTTCATTTCCATTGGTACATGCTCAAGTGGGATTTCCTGTACCTACTGGTACAGAGTCAAGCCCCAAACAACTGAACTACCTCGAATTCCACATATTTACAAAATTAATATACGATTTTTAACACAGATTTCGTGCGCTCTATGAGTTACCATGCCACCGCAATATCTGGTCTGGCTGTAAGAGGTGTTTAGAGATTAGGGGTCTGATACCTGTGTAGGGGAGACAGAGGTTTGACTCACCACAGCTGAGTGTGTAAGGTGTATGGTTAGATACAAGATTCAGAGTTAAATAATAATCTTGTCAATCAGATATCTCAATAGATAGATAAGCTTAAATACTTATTATCTTATGGACAACCTTTGGCGCGATCGGTTAACCACCTGAACGCTAATCGTGAGCTCCCGGGTTCGATTCCCGGTGGAAGTAGAGTTGACTTGTAAATAATCTATGAGATAAATGTGACTTTGATGACCTATGGGCATTTTAACCATGCCAACACTGACTACTAATTGGTTGAACTCTTGTAATTTATATACCATGATTTTGACCCCGTAGAACGTTTAATAGATTTTCTTACATACATCACATCACGCCTGATTACCTGTAAGGTTGGCAGAGATTGTGAATCTCCATCCTATATTCTGTTATCTTGTATAATATTTTATTATCTTGACTTTATGTATATATTTCGTTATTTGAGATATAAATTATTGGAGGTATAATCTATTCAGATTGCTAATGTAAGGCATTCAAAACACAACTTTTTGAATGAACAGCACTTGAAGCATAAATACAATATCTACATAGAATCGTTGAAATTTTTAGAGGATGCGGAAAGATAAAATGGTTGGCTAAAATCGAGAAAAATGAAACTATACGTATAAAGTTACATTTACATAAAAACCGCTAAGCAAGTACCACTGGAAATTAAGTTTAATGAATTTCTATGAACTAACTCACTCACGATGGTGAGGGAAAACATCATGAGGAAACCTACCTGTTCCAGGTAATAGTTAGTGCTTGAAAATGACGACATTGCTGGCCACCTGTCACATTGAGTACTGACTATCTGGTCAACACGTGGGTTCGAAGTGGTCATAGAATTACTACCTACGTAATTGCGGAGATGGACACCTGAACCTCTAACTACCCCGCAAGGGTTAATGGTCGTGAACGCATTTGTCTTTGTCTTTTATATAAAAACAGTCGTTATGATCCAGCCATCCATAATTCAACGTACTTATTGAAGTCCAAACTTACCCAGTTTCGAACCATCAGGGCTGAAGATCATGGTCTTCACAGTGTCCAGATAGTGGCTATGCTCTCCCCACTGGTCTACCATGTTGCTGGAATTAGCCAGAACCACCAGCCGGGAACCTAGTTTGGATCTACCTGGCCCTAGGAATAAAAGATAGATAAGATATATAAAAAATATAGGCGCGATAAGTTCAGTTTTTCTTGTAAAATATAGACAAACGCGTTCACGGCAATAAACCCTTGCGTGGTAGTCAGAGGTTTAGATATCCATATCCGCAATCGCGAAGGTAGTAATTCTATGGCTACCTCGAACCCTCATGTTGAACAGATAGTAAGCATTCAGTGTGACAGGTGGCAAGCAATGTCGCCATCTACAAGCACTAACTATTACTTGTTCGGGGAACAGGTGGGTTTCCTCACGATGTTTTTCCTCACCGAAGTATTCAACGTATTTCGTAAATGTATTTGAAAATGTACATAGAAATTCATTTCCATTAGTACATGTTCATCGGGATTTGAATCTTGTACCCACTGATACCGGGTCGAACCCCAAACAACTGAGCTACGTCGAATTATTATGACTATGCTACCAATTTGTATAATATGTTAAGTAAATATGTATGTGCTCGTATGGTAATGTCTGCTACCATTAATACACTTGTATTTATACTCTCCAGTGGTAGTATAAAACGTAAAAGTAATGATAACTAGTGACTAAATGCCTGGGATTCAACCGAACCAACCTGTTACTAATTACTAATATTCCTTGAATATGACAGCAACCCTTCATGCTAAAAGTAACCAAATAGATATAATGTATTCAAAGTTCTGTCCACCCCAAAAGGGCTTAACGGACGTAAATATATATGTTTATAATTACCTATGTCCCACATACTAAGCACCAACTCTCCCGTCCTATGGCTGAAGAGCATCGTGTCTATATTAGTACCAAGTGGGCTCTTGAACTCTGTCTGCACCTTACAGGGTCCCGCATCCCAAAGCAGGATGACAGTTTGTATCTGGATCGAGACGGTTGCTATTCCTAAGAGCGCACTGCGCCAGGGATGCCAGTCTATCGCCTGGAAAGTGTAAGTGAATAGTTTAAGTGTAAGATACAGTCCCTGGTGGGATGAAAGTCATAGTTCCTAATTAACATGGGTTGATAGTCCATCTGCCTGTTGTTTAAAAGGCATTCTTCTTAATCAACGAAATTTGAAGTAAGACGCAAAGGAAGGTTATTTATAAATGATGTGTGTTATATGTTATACACGTACATACTAGTATGTCTCACATACGAACAAATTATTTTGAAAATCACGCTTACTGATTACTTTTGCCGTAATAATTATGTGAGACCGGGTCAAATCACGATAAAATTTATAAAGATAAGTGATTACCTTTATTTTGCGCGACGTTTCGACCCAGTTGCATAGGCCGTGGTCGCGGGAAGACTGATTTAAAAAAAACTTTTGTTTTGTTCCCGAAAATCTGTTTAGTCGAGACTGCCTTTTAAAGATTAAATTTTTTTAAAGTTTATCCCACGAATTGGTTAGCCAACATAACAATAAAAAACATAAATTTTTACAACTCTTCTTCAGTATATGTACTAGTAGTAACATCGATGAGGTAAATGGAAATTCTATATAGATTTTGCTAGTCCATAATAACAATTCCTTCTTTATATTCTTAACTTTTTTTTACCACGATCGACGCACACGTCTAACATTGACCAGTCCTTGTCGCCTATCTCTCCCTAATGCTGTCGGTAATCCCTAAACGGGACAAGTAGGCCTATTGTGCAATTTGTCTTCTCTGTTCATATGTAAATGTAGTGTGTATGCAATAAAGAATAAATAAATAAATAAAATCACTTCTCGCTCTCGACTTCAACTAAATCTTTCTACAAAACAAACATCAATTCACACAGTACTATTCTTCCATACCTTGACAATAGCGTCAGTATCCAAAGTGGCATAATGGTCCAAGTCAGGCCAGGTCAGAATCTTCACGTACTTTTCTATAATGGCTACCACAGCCAGAAACCTGGCATTGGGAGACACCCTCACGAAGAGCACTTCGCTCACGACGCAGCGACGCCATTTTATCACGTCTGACGTCCGTGTGAAAGACGTCAAAGCACCACGGCTACAACCGCTGGAACGATATAATATATTTACACACTTTCATAATACACGCATATTCACTCCTCTACTTCCCTGGGATGGGATAGGCAGATCCTATCGATCGCCACATGGTACGATCCTGTCAAAGTTAACCAGATAGTCAGTATTCAATGTGATTGATCAGACAGGTGGTAACAATGTGATGACCTGTTCCTAGGAATAGCTTTCGTTTTACACGTGAAATTTATAACTTTATTCAATGAATTACGAATGTAATATATTTAGAAGCATTATAATAAAAACGAAAAACTATGTTTTCCCTCCCCATAAATCGTAAATACTTGTGTTATGAAAATTCCTAGCGTACGACACAAACGTAGATAAAAATTAATAAAAAGATAAAGCAGCTGCGCTAAGAAGGGCAGCTAGTTAGGTCTGTTCACCTGGCAAAAGAGTTTCCGGTGGGACTCCAGTCTAAGGCTGTGATAGTGCATCCACTCCTATGGTCTTTCAAGCAGCAACACTGGGCCACCTGTAAGGCCTTACTGCGTCTGTTCTCGTGTACCTCTACACAGAAATCTGAACCTAGCTGGAAAGAAGTGTATGGTTACATACATATATATATTCACACACATTACATATACATGACACAAACATCTGACTTCGAGAATATATTTATAAAACGTGTGTAAATATTCGGTTTAACTCGTTCAATACGCGATGAAAATAAAATTGTCGCTGTCCATATTATAGACAATGTTACGAATTTCCACTAAAAACAATGGAAATGGCAGTGTCATTAGAATTTAACGATATACTTCACAACATTTTCAGAGACATTTTATATACAAAGTATTACCCGTTGTACCTTTGTTATTACCTTTATTGACCTGTGACCATTATAACATGGCTGAAACGTCCGGTAGCAAGGGTAATACTTTGTATATAAAATATACGCGAGTCCCGTTTCTTGTAAAATAAAATACTTTATATAATAGAATTTTGAGAACACAATTATTTTGTGAACTCTAAATCGATATCTTTACACCGATTTATGCTGATTATCTATCAGTTGTTTAGATTGTTATTCAGGTTTATAATTGGATGTTGTACTAAGTTACCAGCCCAGCTCTTTATAGTTTTAAACATTAACTTACAGCCAACAGCTCCCCCCGAGGATCGAACTTGCAGCTGTAAACCCGATGTCTAGTCATTCCTCGATCCACTAAATTCTGCTTCTCCCAACTCCACTTGAAGTAGTATCGACCTAAGGCCGCTAAGAGCACATTGTCTGTGTTCCAGTCTAATAGTTCTGGAACTTAAGATTAATAAACAGTCGTCTATGGTTCATAAACAAAGTCAGCACTGAAAGTTGAAAATACTCGTACAAACACGCTCTTCTATTCTTCACACTACGTACATCCGCCTTGAGAAGAATGTCTCCAATTTAAAATAATTTTTGTCTGATTTGTCGCTAAAAATTAATATTTTATTTGGGTTCTGTACAGTCCGAAAGGAACTAAAGATCGTGAATGTAAGTATGTATATTTCTTATTAATAATATAATAATAATCAGTCGTCTATGGTGCGTCAACAAAGTCAGCAGCTCAGTGAAAATTGAAAATACAAATAATTATATTCGGCTGAATATTCAGTTAATTGTGATGCCAAACTGGCTGAATATGTTCGCTTTGGGATTATATTTGGATCCTCAACTGTAACGAACTGAAGAACAAGGAACAGCAGAATTGGAGCTTCGACTTCGTTTTTCGTCAGTTGTAGCAGATGGTGGAATTGGTGTAACCATGGCGACCGAATATAAAGTGCAAACGCCGTGGTATTAGTGTCTATACTTGAGCCGACATAACCTTAGTGGTGAATGGCTTATAAAAGAAAAAAATCTACTATCTTCACGTAAAAGGCGAATAGGAGATTAAGGCAGTTTATAGTTTACATTCACATCTGTTACGCCTTTTAGAGAGAACAGAAACTCGGAAAGATAATAAGACAAACGTGTGAGTAGTCTCTGTTTATCCCGTTGGGGACATAGAGGCGTGAATGTATGTATATGTAAAATGCCACAGACCATCACGATGTTTATGCTATGACAGAAACTTAAACACTGAATACCTGTAAAGTGTTGTAAGATCTTATATACATGTGTATGAGTACATACAAATCACGCCTGATTCTCTGTAGAGAGGTATCTGTGCCGATCCTGACAAACCACTTACGCTTCATTGACACTCATACCCCATCACTCTATTTTCAATTCTATCATTCAATGTCTTCCGAACATGCTTCTCAATGACTGCATTTCGACGGCATTGATTATACTTTAATGTGTGTGCTTATCAAAACATACTTACACATAGCATATCTATAATTAGGCAAATCCAGGACACTATCAGCGGACTTTAAGTACTTAGACTTCCTAGGAACACAGGGCCAGTCTTGTACTACTTTTGCTGGGTATTTCTCTTGGATATCCTGGTATAAGTCTGGAGGGGTTGTCAGTACCTCGTTCATTCTGTCAATGTAGTTCTTTCGAAGCATTCTTGTTGTTTTCTTGAATGAAAAAAATCATGTACAATATTAGTTTATTATTCAGTTTATTAAAACAGAGAAATAATTACAAGACATTGATATTGAGAAATATGTACACAGAATCCCGACTCTGGCATGTACCAATGAATGAAATTTGTGTTTTTCATTTACGTACATAATTTACAGTCGCTAACGGTGAGGGAAAACATCGTGGGGAAACCTGCCTATCCCTCAGGATAGGTAATAGTCAGTGCCTATATACGGCGATACGGTTCACTACCTATCACGTGGGGTGGTGTCTATATGGTGATACGCGGGATTCGAATGACCCATACTTAACATGCCTGCGAAATTTCGGAGATGGGCATTCAAGCCTCTGACTACCCCGCCATAATAAAAAAGGGAGTTTGTAAACACAAGTCGTGAAGCGTATGTTATGTATATACACATTATATACACACATCAAGTATGTTTTATTACAGAGGAGAAACAAAAATCTCTAATTCCTAATTTTTCTGGTATTAAGCTACTTTCATGTTGGTACATATGACATCTTCTCGGACAATTGTCAAAATATCAAAGATGCAAAAATAGTACTATGAAATATAAATATTTTGATTATTATTGGGTTTTGTTAACCACCTGAACGCTAATCTTGAGGGCCCGGGTTCGATTCTCGAAAGCAGGGTTAAGGACTACGCTAGGGTTAAGAATTCTCTTCTGCGTGCCATATCTAGCGTATGGTCGTTTTATGTCTTAAATATACATTGACTAGTACCCTTAACACAAGTCTTCAATGAACTCCCCGATAGACTATTTCAAATAGTGTAATAAAACATACGCTTCAGACTTGTCTACACAGTCCCTTTTTTATTGTGGCCGGGTAGTCAGAGGCTTGAATGCCCATCTCCGAAATTTCGAAGGCATGTTAGGTATGGGTCATTCGAAGCCCGCGTATCATTAGATAGACAGCACCCAACGTAGTAGGTAGTAAACCGTATCGCCGTATATAGGCAATGACTATTACCTATTCTGAGGGATGGCAGGTTTCCTCACGATGTTTTCCCTCACCGTTAAGTAATAATATAGTAGTGTAATAATATTCTAAATATATATTTTTTAGGCTAAAAATATAAATTACTGCCTTTATTATTCTTAGAATAATGTCTATGTTCTTATGTAAATAAAAAAGTAAATTTACCTCCGTAGTGTGATCGGTTAGACACCTGAACGCTAATCGTGGGGTCCCGGATTCGATTCCCGGTGGTAGCAGAGTTAAGGACTACGCTTTTCTACTGCTTTCCAGTCTAGTCGTTGATTTTATATGCTATATATGTATTTATCTATATATGATATGTACTAACACAAGTCACAAGTACTAACTACTAACAAAAGTACCCTTAACACAAGTCTTAAATGTACTTACCATGTAATAATGTCCAAATATTATTATTATTAAACATATTATATAATAAACTTACCCATGGATGACTATCCTGAACTTCAGTATCGTGATTTCTGAGCAACGATCGCCGTCTGAACACCTCATCCAGGGAAAGTCGTGAAGCTACGAACCTATCAACTCTGTTGTTTAACTGAAAATAACATATTCACTCATGTACTAGTGTGGGATTTAAAAGAATGCTAACTAGCTGCCGTTCTTCCCGGCATGTCGTAGGAGGCGACTAAGGGACTAGGGGTAAATAGAATCTATTAGGCGATGGAATAGCAAACTGTCACCAATGTTCCATTATGACATCGCAACGACAATATTGGTGGTAAAAAAGGCATAGGATTTATTAAATATCCGAGGTTCTGTCTACTGTGAAAAAGTATTAAAGTACGTGAATATATGATTAAAATATTCACGACCATTAGGAGTAATGGCACGTCCTTTAATCCCTTTCGGGATGCACAGAATATGGGAAATATCCTAAGTCTAGGTCATATTTTTGATATTTATTGTTATTACATTCACATATAAAAACTTTTAATAAGATTCTATTTCTATTACATTACTACCATTACTTACCGATTTTCTTCTCAATACGTTATCGTCCATAATAGTTTCAACTTAAACAAAACACACTCTTTTATCAAACTACAATATTATTATAAAATTACAAATAATTAAAAACATACTAACGATCACAACTAAAATTGTTTATGTAACTTTTTTACAACTACCTGCAAAATTGACAAAAAATAACTGTCAAGTTAGGAATGTCAGTGTAAAATACGTACATGTATACATAGATTCAAATGTTTATATCCCTTTTAGTGTGCAAATTGGTCGCTAGCCCATCGCCCAATTGATCCCATTTTCTTAGTCGCCTCCTACGTCATACCGGGAAGAATGGCAGTTAGTTAGAATTCTTTTTACGTCCCTGCTAGCATGGGATCACAAACATTTACAATTCATATGCAATTTATGTATACTAGCGACCCGCTCCGGCATCGCACGGGTATAAAATATATAGCCTACTCCACTATTTAATGGATGTTATTATACATATAAACCTTCCTCTTGAATCACTCTATCTAACAAAAAAACGGCATCAAAATCCGTTGTATAGTTTCAAAGATTTAAGCATACAAAGGGACATAGGGACAGAAAAAGCGACTTTGTTTTATACTATGTAGTGATGTACGTAGAAGCGTCGTCATGGAAACGAATAACCACTATTTCCCCACTTAAAGTGCCCCACTACCACAATAGTGGGGAGAAAATGCGTTACGCCTTTTCGTGGCTTATGGAATGGTGTAGGCTTGACTCTTATTACCAGGTAGTAGAGTCTATATTGCATTGAATATTAGATCGTTATTCAGTGGGCGTGATTATGAGGTGTTGGAAAGTAGATGCAAGGTGGGGTTGTTCCTAAATGGTGCTTTTGTGATAAAATAGTATAAAATAAAATATAGGATAAAATAAATGATTTGCTTATGGTAATGAAATTGAGTATACCAATAATATTATTTAATTATTTTTTATAAGTAGTAAGCCCTCGTAACAGATAAGATACGGATACAAGTTCTAAAGGTTTTAAATATAGTGTACAAAAAATGATTATAATATTAAAATAAATAACAGCAACAATTATCATTTTGAGGAACTATGTATATATTCATTTATTACTAACACATTTAGTGATTATACAGAAATCATGGGTAAACAAATTAAAACTATAAACTTGAAGTAGATATAAGAATTGTATTATATAGAAAATATCTTTATAGTCATCGCTGTCAGAGGGTAGTAGGGTCCCCAAGACACTTATAGCATTCTCCCTCTGAATAGCTATGCTAATTCCCTGAGAGAAGAATGCTCCAGCCCTGGGATCCTCACACTTATCAATTAAATGGGACGATATTTGATTTACTAATTGATGAGCCGCAGGACCCAAGGACCCAAAGTCTCAACAGCAAAAGGGACAAAACAATATTCGTCCACAAATGCTGAGTACTTCCTCGACTTAAGCAACAATAGCTCTTAAATCCCTTAATTCCCTATATTCATGCCTCTACATCCCCAACGGGATTGGCAGAGACTATGGATCATCACCGTGAACGATGCAGACAAATCTCTCTTACTTCACTCACAACCATTAACCTACTCATGCATGCTCTTCTGTTCTTCACTAATTACGCCTTGAAAAGAATATTTTCTATTAATACAGGGACATGTCCTGTAGCCTTAGTATAAATAATCTTTCGTTGCACCATTGTCCATTACGACCAAACGTCCACTTGGACAATGTGGTGCTAACTTTTATCCTCAGAATGGGCTAAAACTCAGACACACAAACGCATTTGTTATAAATGTATTTTGTTATAAATAAATACAATGTAATTAAACAACGATACATATGTAAGTATAATTAATTATGACAACATATTTATTCATTTTCCAAAAAGGACGTAACGGGAACGGCCCTGACAACATGCGTGTCGACCAACTACAGGTAGTTATGTTTACAAACAATAATTAAAAACGTCGGTTAAACAAATAAATAACACAACACTGCTTAAATAAGATAATTATTTAATGAAAGTGTAGAAATTCTAGTTAATAATAGTATTTAGGACTATAACACCAATTGAACTAGCCCCTTGGTAAGTTCATTTAAAACTTGTGTTAAGGGTACTAGTCAACGTATCTTTGAGAAATATTTCAAACTCTTATACATGATCTTTTAATCCTTTTGGGGTGGATGGAATGATGACACAATGATATCTCCTAGGTCAATTTAAGCATGAATATTGGGGTGTGATGCCATATGGAATACTGGTGATAGGTTACTAGTTAGGTTAAACTTTTAAATGTATAGACTTCTTATAAATAGATAAATACAAAACCACAAGCTGAGTTCAGATGCCTATTCTGTATCAATAACAAAAATAAGCCATATGCTTATTAAAAACTTTGTAATGAGTATGTATTATGCTTGTTTTAGTTGTTACTATTAAATCGTTGTTTTCATTAGCACCCATTATCACCAAACAAAACAAATGTATTTAAAATATTGAATGATTAGTTGCTAAAATTTGCATAGATTATCTTAACATTTGCTATAAAATCTGGAGGGAATAGAACCTGAAAGCTTCAGTTCGCCACAAAACTACACCCTTTATAATACTACATATAAACTTTTGCGTATAAATATTACAAAACTTTACAGCTAATAAATTTAGCACTAATCAGGTTACGGTCGACACTTAACAAATGAATATACGACACTGCTTAAGGAAACAACGGTTGAAACGACTTTATTTATCATAATCGCCTGACGGTTTGTTAATACGGGAAATATGACATTTATTTACGTGAATTCGCCTCAAACTATTTAATAAGGCTTTATGGTTAACTGTTTGCAATAGTCAACGAAACATATTCGATTTAATCACGGAATAAAAGCCCTGAGCTATGCCGAGTCCACATTTAACACTCAATTGGATATGATGCAGAAGGATAGCTTAGTGTGATTTTATTGCTTATTGTACGCTGTGACCGTACAAAGATCGAGTCAACATTTAGACTAGCCCAGTGAATATTATTTCATTATCTTCATGTCGTATTCTCATATATCTTATCAAATAATATCAATATAGTTTATGATACAATTACAAGTTATATCCTCTAGTTTGTAAGTTTTTATTGTAAAATTTTTGTTTTGTGTATGTTTTTGTGGCTGTAAAAAAACGCTTTTTATTATTATTATTTAATTTAATTTAATAACAAGCATAATCATTTAAGGCTGACAAACCGTACTCTTAGTATAAAGTAAGTGAAATGACTACAGATAAAAACATACCATATCTATATTTAACAAAATTACTGTTCTTATTATGTAAGTATAATGAATGTTTCATACAACAAAAATTGTGAAAAAGTACAACAAAACTTTTAGGCGTAAATGTGGTATCTCTTAGGCGATAGACTAGCAAACCGTTAACATTGTTCCATATAAATGTCATAAAAATCCCCTTACTAATGCTTTATGTCACCATTACAGTATTTGAGATTCTGTCCTACACGAAGGGGATTAAAAGGCGTGTATGAACACATACATAGGTAAAACCAGTAATAAAATATACTAGTAGCATATTAATATCGAACTTATCATTCTCTGCGATTTTAATAGTACACCATCTTTTTGTTTATAATACATACATACACATCACGCCTGATTCCCTGTAGAAACGTAGGCAGAGATCATGTATCCTCATCTGTCCTGATCCTGACAAACCACTTTCGCTTTATTAACACTCATACACGCTCAGTTTTATAAGTACGTCTCATGTCACCGTTTTTAATGTCTTATTTTGCCGGCCCCTACATAACCGCGCTTGCACTTCACCCAAATATATTTTGTTTGTCGATCTACTATGCCTTTTTATATGTGTAGTAGTTTCTTGCTGGCTTAGTCTTGATGATTTTTTTATTTCTAAATTTCTTAAATATTTTACGTAAACCAATAATGTAATTAAAGTCCTATGGTTGTTTTGAAAACAAAAAACTTTATCATAAAAGTATGCAACGTGAAAAACTAAACTTATAGAGTGACCCTTCTGTTAATGTTTAAAAATTCGTTTATATGTAATGTTTTTTTTTTATTGTCGATTGCATAAACTTCGTGTAACGTTAAAGGAATATTTTATATTTTAATGCGATAACATTTGCTGTTTAATTCCTGAAAAGTAATAAAAATACATTTACAAAATGCGTCGAATATGCGAGGGAAAACATCGTGAGGAAATCTACCTGTTCCCCGAACAGTAATAGTTAGTGCTTGTAATGGCGACATGGTTTGCCACCTGTTACAAAAAAAACCATAGAAAACTATTCTGTCAACACATGGATTCGAGGTAGCAATAGAATTACTACCTCCGCGATTGGATATGGATACCTGAACCTCTGACTACCGTGAATGGGTTAATGGTCGTGAACGCGTTTGTCTTTTTTTTGTCTTGAAAAGTAGTTTGATATCTAATGTAGACAGGTATGCCGAACAACCTATGGTTTTGTTGAAGTATTTTAGTAATTTATTTACATACACAGATAACTTACATCCACTTTTAATAATAAATAGAAAATGCTTTAGTCCATCTGAAAGCTAATATCAAGTTTTCACTGATGTTCATTTACTACAATTATACAATGTTCCATATGACATCCCGACCTTAATATTTATGCTAAGAAGTGACCTAGGACATACTGAATTTCCGAAGTTCTGTCCACCTCGAAAGGGACTGAAGGATGTAAATATATATATGTTATTATACAATTAGGTATACGTCCAGCATCTCAACTGAAACACCATTGAATAAAAACCTGTCACAAAAGCCGAAGTAAGCTTAAACGGAATATTTATAGATTGTACAAGCATACATATATACATACATATGCTTAACGAATTGTGTCTCCGAAATTTCGTAGGCATGTTAGGTATGGGTCACTTACAGCCTGTGTTTCATTAGATAGACAGCATCCGACGTGTTAGGTAGTGAACTGTATTGCTGTATATAAACAGTGGCTATTACCTATCCCTCTGGATAGGCAGGTTTCTTCATGATATTTTCCCTTACCGATGGCAAATTATGTACGTAAATGAAAATACCATATTTTAATAACTATCATTGTTACATAACAGAGTCGGGATTAGAACCTAGGAGCTAACAATCATTGTATGTATTTCAATTAAAGTTTAAAGTAGCAGCTCGCTCTTGGCAGTCACTGAGATGGCATTGCCAGGTAGTCGCGTGCCCTCCCTATCTAAATCTGTGCGAGTTATTACGCTGCGCAGATAGGCTTTAAACTGGGTATGCGCACGCAGGATTCCTAAGGCTTTTAAGGGAATCCGAGAGGTTTAGCTTAAGGTTTTTGTTATTGAAAAATACCAACATTTATGTGAGATTAAATTTTCATGATGTAAGAATTTATTTTATGCGATCGTGTGTAATATAGAATTGTAAAATTTTATAAAATGAAATAATGGGTTAGCAGGTCATCACGTATATAAATTCCCTTTAGCCCAAGTCTTTTATTTCCTTATTGGGCATTACAACTCAATAGAAATGTTAACATTGTATTAAACATTTCATTTGAAATGTTTCGATCGAATAAGCTGCGTTGAAGTCTTTTCTAACGAAATAACGCAAATTCACAGTTACCTTATAGTATTTTAATATTTCCTTTTTTAAACTTTATTAAAATAGATTTTTAAAGTATACTGTTTTTGTAATACCAATCATAATTAATTATAGTATTTTTTTGTTCAGTACTATTTTGAATTGAAAGAAGATTTGCAGAAATTACTGGATACTAGATTATACGCTAAAATGAAATCACGTTAATTTATCTTTAACTTTTTTTTATAACAACGATCAAATATAGAAATAATTAAACAAGGGTAATCTTAAACGTAGTCTTAAACCGAGTGTGTATGAGGAGAAGTATAGATGTAAAAGAAGTCATAGTGAGAGCCAGGATCTGAAAAAATGGGTATCTATTATATTTTATTCATCCGTCGTACATCCATACACACATACGAAAACTTCTCCAAAAATATAGTTTCTATTTACCTTCCCACTACTTTTTCACAATACGCATTTATTCATTGTATTCTGTCAGTATACATTTGTGTTCTCCGTAAGTGTAAATCTACTACTATTGTAGTAAATTCTATCCATATATGACTCTACTATATTTAATTTACGTTTAACTTTGGGATAATCTCAATAATAAATCATAACACTCAAAGACATAATAAATAGTATTGCAGTAATAATATAAATAGATAAATTACACAACAAAAGAACACCTAAAACATTAGCAAAACCTACTCTATGTCCCACCTAAAACCTACAACCACAGGGTTCATATTCTAGCCTAGATAGAGCCTTATATCTAAGGCTGCGCACACGCAGGGTTAGTCTCGGATAGGCTAGACTAGCTCCTCATTCCTAGTTGGACTATCCGCGCGCGCAGTCGCCTATTAGGTGCAAAGCCTTTTATTCCGAGAATCGAATCAGCTGATTAAAGTACTGTGCTGGGATAAACTAAGTGTTTGTACTGTTTATGTAATTGAAAAGTAATGATAGTGATTTTAAAATGGTGGATTATGGTTGATGGTTGGTTGTGTTGGTTTTTTATATATGATGAATAATTGTTGTAATTTATTTATGAATATGTTGTGAATAACAATATAATTCATCAATATTTAAACTAATAAATTATTTATGTAATAATATATTTTATATTTAACTTTAACGGTTACGAGTTATTAAAATTATTAGCCGTTTAATGATGTAGTAAAGTATGAAATTATTAAAAATTAATTTTCCTATTTACTATATCAGGAATGTCTTATAACACTATTTCTTAGTTATTAAATACATACTAACATTTAATTATCCTCGCGATATGTGAAAACAATCCAAACATAAAACCGATTCACAATCAAAAGTGTTACTAAGTATATAAAAGATCAATTCAAACTAAAAACTTTCTATATTTAAAAAAACTTGTATTAATTAGTTTGAATTATAACTATTACGAAAAGGTTATTAATTGTAAAAATTTTGTGACAGTGTAAAAATAAAGTGCTCAAATGTTTACCGTGATTATCCAAAGTGTTTTGTTTACAAGGTGAGTTTTAATTTAACTTAGTTTAATTAGTATCAATCTAATTCCACTGCCGTTATGTATAATCTAGGTTAATATCTTTTGTTTTAATAACTTATTAATGGGTTTATGTCAATCCGAATTATAGCATTTCTCTTGCAGAAATTAGTACTGATTTCCTGAATTTCTCTGTTCATTTAAACTGTACTGTTATTTTTTATGGTGATAGCCATAATACATTAACAATTCTCTACTTTCATAATGTATGCAGAATTTTTAATTACAATATGTTGTTTGAAATTACAAATTTAATATGTAATAAAACAAAATAAATATAATGAATGATAAGATGTTTAATATAGTTTACGGAGTACCGAACTTTGTTTTTATGAGTAACAGATTAGAAAGAAAATTATAAGTATTTTAACAATTAATAATATTGCTTAGGTTTAGACCCAGTTAAGATAATTCGAAACACGTCGACGATAAAACTTCTAATATAACTATGAATTGAATTTAGTGTTATCATAATATATTAATATTGTAGAACATTATAATACCAAATGAACAAGCCTCGTGCTAAGTAAATTTAAGACTTGTGTTAATGGTACTAGACTTATTAGAACGTATATCTAAGAAATATATACTGATTATAGATAAATCAATACATATATAGCATATATAATCAACGACCAGCCTGGATAGCTGGAAGAAAAGGGGGCAAACCATGTCGCTTTTTACAAGCACTTAAAATTACATATTCGGAGGATAGATAAGGTAAGGAAGAGATATCTAAAGCCTTATTTAAAAGGCTAAGGAAAATATAATACGCCTTCGCAATTTGACGACTTCCATGGCGCGAACGGCTAACCACGTGAACGCTAATCGTGAGGTTTGATTCCCGGTGGAAGCAGACTTAAGAACTGTATATTCTGGGCTTGATATATGTATTCTTAAATATACGTTGACTAGTACCAATCGGGTATAGAGCTAGTTAAATAGGTGTAATAGTGTCTTAAATATTATTATTGTATTACATGCCCATCTGATAGCGTGTAACATGTCAAGTGGTTAGCCGTGATTATATTTACAAGCATTCTGACTATTGCCTATTCCAAATAGCCAGATTTCCACAGTCTATAATTCTCTTATTTATCCCTACTAAGAATTTGAAGATATAGTTTACGTTATACTTATTTTCTGAGCTAGTCTGGGTCGTAAATAGAATCGTAAGTAGCTGCCGTTCTTACCGGCATGTTTAGAAGATGAATAAGGCACTAGGAGTTTATACATATAATCTACTATGCGATTGACTGTCAACCTGTTGACAATATTTTAAATGAGATTACAATTGTAATATTGGTGCTAAAAAGAAACCTAGGATATAGTGTCTGCGTGGTTCTGTCCACTTCGAGTTGAAGGACGTGAATGTATATGTATGTTATATTTATTTATATAAGCAATCAGTAGTATTAATGTTAATGTAGTAACGAAAATAGAGAAAGGTAAGTAAGGGTGGTTTGGGCAAATGGAGCGGATGGATGAAAAGAGGGTTACGGAACAAATCTATAAAGCCAAAGTGGAAGGTAGAGTTAGACGGAGTAGGCCGCGTAGAAATTATACAGATCAATTTGGTGACATTCTTCTCAAGGCAAGAACATGTATGAGATGGTTAATGGGTGTGAGTGAAG
Source organism: Leucoptera coffeella (assembly GCA_030578115.1). Classification (NCBI taxonomy): domain Eukaryota; kingdom Metazoa; phylum Arthropoda; class Insecta; order Lepidoptera; family Lyonetiidae; genus Leucoptera; species Leucoptera coffeella. The sequence continues at coordinate 35,398 of JAMBLF010000311.1, read as the reverse complement.
CAAGAGAGATCTGTTAGGGTCCAGGTGGCGATCAATAGTCCCTGCCTATCTCGTCAGGGACGTAGAGGCGTGAATATATGTATGTATGTAATAATAAGATAATACAAACAGGATGTAGTTACATATTGAGTTCAATAACTCTGCCGATGACAATAAAAACTTCGGGTTGCGAAACAAAAAACTACTTAGCATATAAAAATATAAGCGCACGTTATAAATAACATATATACGTTTCATGACCGTTTATTTTTTCGGGTAGACAGAGGTTTGTGAACATCGCCCTTATTGCGAAGGTTATGTCCACTTTAAGTCCCTGTTTCACAATTATTAACATGACAGGTGGTTAGTCCTTCTCTTAGTACAGATTCTGACTATTACCTACTCGTATGAAATAGTTACAATATTACCTAATTTAATAGGTTTCCTCATGAAGTATTCCAACACTGAAAATAAATAAGTATCAGAAACTTTCGTAACATAAGTTGCAACCCATCCCCCAAAAGAATCCATTTCAGTCGCCTCTAACGACATGCCGGGAAGAACGGTAGCTAGTTAGCATTATATTTACGTCCCTTACTATATGTTAGCTGTCACAATAAATACTTCGTTACAATGATTTTTGTAGCGTTTGACTGAATCTTGACAAGAAAAATCTCTCTTTTCACTTAAACATACAAATCGGCGGATACAAATAACTTGTAAGAATCGGGGAAAAATATATTTATCATATAATAAAATAAAAAAGTTTTATTCAGTAAAAGATACATCATTTTACAAAAAATAACATACTCCCCAAAAAAGGGCAGAACCCTGTATCTTAGGGTAAGCATGCTCAACCCTTACATATGCACTGAAAAATATATGTATAGTTTATTCCACGAGCAAATAATCTCGCACTTAAAAAGGTTCACGAAATCAACATATGTACGAGAACTACATTTTCAATTTTAACAAACAACTTGAGATAAGAATGTAACTTAAAAACAGCTTTCAAAGATTTAAAGAAATATACATCATACAGTGTACCATCATAACTTTTAACCAAAGACAGTACAGCATATTCTGAGCAACCTTGACAAGTACACCTTACCTTTCACCCCTAGTTGCCTCTTACACGGCACAATTTCCATTGGTCGATCTCCGTGATTACGTGTGTGCTAATAAACGGCTTAAGTGGTACATTCCTATGCCCTAGGGTGTTTGGACATGATTAAACAGGGTATTGGCAGCCGCAAACATGTAAATTGCCCTCGATTTCATGTAGGTGCTGCCTTAGGCTTAGACCGCGTTTAGAGTGAGCTGGACGGTGAATTTTTTTTACGGGAAATGCGGGGGATGTGGGTAGGATTAAGTTAATGGATTTTTGTTACATTAAATATTGGTATGTATGAGTTGGTTTGAATTAAAAGTTTCCTTTTTATAATTTTGCTATATTTTATGTCTCGTTAATTATGTGAGTATTTACTCCTACAGTAAAAGAGCTTTGGGAACCTGATTTAAAATATTAGAAGTAACATATATATTCTTCTCAAAGGAATTGTTTAGATATAGCATACTTTCCAAATAGTAAGCAATTTTCCCGTAGCGTCAATAGTTTTATAGTCTAGGGTGAATCACCTCAACACATTGATGATTACTTGCATCATTATTACACCCGGTATATACATATCATTCAATAATCCGGTATATCATTCAAGTAATCATTCAATGTGTTTTAATCTATGTATATAGTTAGAACATGCATGACAAGGTTAATGGGTGTGATTGAAGCAAGAGATTGTCAGGATCGTTCCAGGACGCGATCGAAAGTCTCTGCCTATCCCGTTGGCGACGTAGAAGCGTGAATATATGTATGTATAGTTATTCCAGTAACAGAACACTGACAGCATAGTGGGTTATCTGACATGTTTTGTTTTTTTTTTTTATTTATAGTACCTTTAACATTTAGCGAAATGAGTTACGAAGTAATTTAATTTAATTAACAGAAATCTTGATAATTAGGTTCCGGTGCAGTGCGGAGGGCACGCGACCCTTTGACTATACCGCAGCGAATGTGTATGTAGTTAGTTAAGAACAGCCTAGTTTTGTAAAAATAATTGTGGAGCTTGTAACAAATATTGTTACATATATGTTGGTTTTTTATAATGTCTTAACCTGTATGTATTTGTCGTTATGACTTGTTAATGTATATATATAGTTAATTTTGGTAATATTTTGTCTTTAAAAGATTAGAAAGAAATGCAAATGTTATCAAATAGTAAAAAAAATATTGCAATGCACCACAAGAATTTTGTTAAAAATACAAAGTAGCTTCTAATCTAATTTACTAACAATATATTTTATTACCATTAACATATTAAACGCCATTGAAACCTTCACAAACAATTCATCAGATTACACAATATAATTAACCTACACGAGAAAAATAAAATTCCTCATAATCAAATACCGAGTACACAAATACAGGCTCGTGTAACCGCGTCCTAAGGCCCCAGTCTAAGTTTTTGTTAGTGCTCTGGAAAGCGGCTAATAAAGGCCCTCTACACGCGGTTAAATTTAATAGCTGTTTAAGTAATGGAATAGGCCCCGTGCTGATCGGGGATTTATAAAATGTAACCAGGTGCCATTAATATATTAAACAAAGAAAGAAAAATAGTTTATTCACTGCATTAGGACTCAATATAAACATTACAACAATAAAATGGAAATCTTGATGCAGTGAAAAGGTGCTGCCTCAGTAGACAAACAAACGCATTCACGACGATTAACCCTTGCGGGGTAGTCAGAGGTTCAGGTGTCCATCTCCGCAATTGCGAAGGTAGTAATTCTATGGACACCTCAAACCCACGTGTTAACCTGATCGTCAGTACTCAATGTGACAGGTGGTGAGCCCTGTCGCCATTTACAAGCACTAACTATTACCTGTTCGGGGAACAGGTAGGTTTCCTCACGATGTTTTCCCTCACCGTATTAATTGATGCGTTTCGTAAATGTGTTTTTATTACGAAAATATACATACATATTCATTTCCATTAGTCAAACGGGATTTGAACCCTGTACCCACTGATACAGAGTCAAGCCCCAAACAATTGAGCTACGTCGAATTAGCTAGTTGCCGTTAATAGTAACAGCATATTAAACTAAAGATGGACGTCATATTAAAAACGGCCGCAAGAAGTAATTTTAACCGCCGAGTGTGTATCATGAGGTGTTTGATTGTCAATGAAGCGTAAGTGGTTTGTCAGGATTGAGACAAATGGGGATCCGGAATCTTTGTTTATTCCTCTGAAAAGGGCGCGATGTGTATGTATGTTATCTATAATCCGGTGTACATAGTGTGAAGAAAAGAAGAGTATGTATGAGAAAGTTAATGGGTGTGAGTGAAGCAAGGAAGATTTGACAGGATCGTTCCAGGTGGCGATCGATAATGTCTGCCTATCTCATATGCATGTTTGTATCTAGAATTTAATATCGTTATGAAATTTACTTATGTTTTGTGTAAGTATTAGTTAATGTCTGTGAATAGTAAGAAACTATTACTAAATTACTATACTATTGTGAAACACTTGAGCATGGAACCGTTAAAGTGATGATGTAGTTTAAGTCTGTGACTACTTTAAAAAAGTATGTGATCGTTAGCTTATGCATGTATAATTAGCTTTGATATTCTTTCCTAAAGAATACACACCGATCATGACTGTATCCCTATATATATATATATACATCGTTTGTTCAAGATAGGCTGCCTGATTTATTTTATGTGTTACTCAGACTTATGATTGTGCGATTTAGTGTAGTTGTAGCACATATGTTGTATGAAAGAAGATGTAGTGGTGAAAGAGAAAGGTATCCTAAAGAAGTTTGGACACATGGAGCGGATGGATTAAAGAAGAGATACAAAAGGAATTTATAAAGTCAAAGTAGAAGAAAGAGTTGCACGAAAAAGGCTGTATATGTTTAAACAGAGCATACGTAAACTCTGTTTAAACAAACTACACATGGTTACTCAAATGAAATCCCATACTAATAGGGGCAATACATTCGGATACCAGATGGGTCAGAGACCTCAATCTTGTACATTTGAGAGCCCTACTCGTGCGTAACCGGGACTTATTTCTTTTTCTATCCTCGAACCCGGGACTTCGCTTTGGTCGTTTTGTTTGTACTAATCTGCTCCCGTGTTCCGTGTTACTGGGACTGTAGTCATATAAACTAAGAAATTAAAATAATATGTTTGTTAGAACTTATTTCTGTCTGTTTAACAAACGAAATAAAATAATCATATGGCATAATACATAAAATGAAATGAAGTGCTTTTTATCAATATAAGGATCGTAAAATCAGTTATTGAAAGTAAAAAAAAAACTTTTTACATGAAAAATAGATTAAAATTTGAAAATCTTCAAAAAATTTATAAATCTAATTATATTGGCATTTCGTAAAGGAAAAATCTGCAGAGAAGAAATGCCAAGAAACTCTGCAGACATTATTCGAATACGTAAACACAGTCTAAGAAGTCACGCCTGATTCCCTGTAGAGGGGTAGGCAGAGATAGTGCATCCCCATTTGTCTCGATCCTTACAGACCACTTTCGCTTTATTGACACTCACACACATTTTAATACACACTAGGCCGTTATAGATACTCCTAACGTCACCTTTTTTCAATATAGCATTTATCTGACTGTCATAATATGTCTTGTTGGGCCAGCCCCTACGTAACCGCCCTTCACTTCACTCAACATATAATAATACCTATGTGAATGATAATTGTAGTAAGAGAAATAATAATTGAATACCGTACAATATATAAAATATATTATACTGTTTTCAAATGGATTCTGCTGCTATGTGTCAGATATTTTTATTTGTTATTTTAATTAGTCTTATGGCATTATTTTTGCCAACCTATAAAAAATCAAATACCTTTACGACCTTAGTTTCAAGAAGGTTTAATTACTTGTTCTGTAATTATTAGGCCGCATAGAATATATACAGATCAAAAACAAAAAGGACAAACGCATTCACGACCACTAACCCTTGCGGGATAGTCAGAGATTCAGGTATCCATCTCCGCAGGGTATTCTAAAAGTATTCTATGGCCACCTCTAACCCACGTATTTACCAGATAGTGAGTACTCAATGTGACAGGTAGACACGAAAGGAATTTATAAATGCCAAATTGAAGACATACTTCTCAAGGGTGTATGTAGTGTGAAGAACAGAAGAGCATGTATGAGAAGGTTAATGGGTGTGAGTGAAGCAAGGGAGATTAGTCAGGATCGTAGAAGGTGGCGTAATCTTTATTTTTTGCCTTTACCGTGAAAATGTAAATAAATCGAACTAATTATTGTAGGACAACTAACTCAAATTGATTTGACAGGTGGACAACCTCTGACCACACCGCCGTGATAAAAATGGAGTGTGTATACACAAGTCGTGCAGCGTAGGTTTTATGTTATGTATATTCATACTTCTACGTCCCTAATATCAAATGCTTGAGTGCCCATCTCCGAAATTTCGAAGGCATGTTAGGTATGGGTCACTCGAAGCCCGCGTTTCACTAGATAAACAGCACCCAACGTGATAGGTAGTGAACCGTATCGCCGTACATAGGCACTGACTATTATCTATCCCCAGGAATAGGCAGGTTTCCTGACGATGTTTTTCCTCACCGTTATATATGTATGTATGCTAATCAGGTTTGATGGTTCGATTACCAATTGAGTCATTGTGTGTATGTATGTATTTGTCTCTTTTTAATGAGTATGTGTTTCTTAAGTGTACTTTTTAGCCTTAACACAGTAATATATTTAGCAAGGGGCTAGTTCTATTGGTGTTACAGTGTCCCTAATGTTATATCACTATTTATATAGAATGGTCTTTGACAGCTTTTTTACTGGGTTGTTGAAAAAGTATCTTAAGGGACACTTGACCACATTTTATTTTAGATTTGAACTGATTTAAAAAAATAAGTGTATATATTAATAGTCTTATTAAAAGAATATATACATTCATATTTTATTAATATTTATATAATAATTAATGGCGGTGCTTAAATTTACGTTGCAAGTAATGGAGCATAAAATTACGTTAAATACGCCACTACTCTCCTATTTAGATTAACAGAGATTAGGAATCGTAACCTTGAACGATCCTGACATATCTCTCCTGCCTCACACACGCCCATGAAATCTTCTTAGCAATATTAGTCATTATAAATAAATAAATAACTACTCCATTTACGTCCCAACTTAACACGAGCCTTATATATCCGCTAATAAACGAGCATGAATTTTCTCGTAGGAGACGAACCAGTCTGGTGTAATTATTCCTTATTAATATTCAATATGTAGCGAGTTGCGTAAGTGAAGTAGCTGTGAGCGACATCGTGTCAAAACTTACCTTACTAGACCACATTGTGCGAGGGATTAGGAAAGGCTTAAACGGGCTTTTAGCTCTACATACACACTTTACGACTATAGCTTCTTAGCACTGCATCTATCGAGACATAATATGTAAGTTTAGTGTATTAAACGAAACAAGTTATCCCTTAAGGGGAGTTTAGTTCCCGTGCTAGAATTAGATTTACAAGGATGGTAACTAACTACCGTTCTTTCTGAAATGTCGTAGGAAGCCACTAAGGGTCGATGAAATGTATTGGACGATAGGCTAGCAACCTGTTCAACAACAGCAACAACTAATGTTCAATATAACCGAATAACTCTAATATTCGTGCTAATAGGAGACCAAGGAAATGTTTTATAACCAAGGTTCTGTCCACACCGAAATGGATTAAAGGACGTGAATGTATGGACGAGAATGTATATGTATGTATGTTTAAGAATCAAAATTACCAGACAGTTTATGTATGGAGATACAACACAAACCATCTCCTACGTCCAAGTTATTAAGAGTATTGAACGTATTCGCCGATGGGCTAGCCACCTGCCACCAATTGTCCAAAACTCCATAATGTTTTGTATAAGCCAAGTATGTCATGATTTAATCAGGTTATAATAATAAATAATAAAAACCGTTTATTTACAGCTACAAAAACATACACTAGACAAAACGTTTACAATTTAAAAAACTTACAATTTAGGGGGTATAACTTGTGCATTTTACTATGGCAGCAAAAGGGTTTTAACACACTTGGGTATGTTGTGACTGGTGGCAAACGCAACGCTGGTTTTATGTCAGAACCACTGGAGAGGGACTAGAGAGAGAAAACATCGTGAGGAAACCTTTTACCCACACGTTTAAAAGTCAAATCTCTGTATTACCAGTCTGTGGTATAAAAATTAACCCTTGAAATATATTAATAGGTGATGTTAGAAGTACCTATAACCGCTGAGTGTGTATGGGGAGATGTATGAGTGTCAATGAAAGTGGGTTGTCAGGATCGGGGCAGATGGGGATAGGTGATCTCTTTCATTTTCAACTTTCAATTCTCTAATCAGTTAAATTGTCAATAGTGACTGTAGCCTAGTTGGAAAGATCTCTGATTTTCATTGAAGATCCTAGGGTTTGAATTTCAGTTCTGGATGACCAATGAATGCAATTTCAAAACATATTTTTCATGAACGTAGTACATGATCACGGTTGCTCAATGTGAGGGAAAACATCATGAGGTGATAGGTAAGGTAAGGTAGCCAGTGTCTGTATACGGCGATACAGTTTACTACCTATGATCAGTAGGAGGTTGGGTGCTATCTATCTATCGAAACGCAGGTTTTCACGCAAAGCATGTCTTAGAAGGTGACTAAGGGACTATGGTTAAAGAGGATATATATAGCAACCTGCCACCAATGTTCCATATGACATCACAACCCCAATATTCATGCTAAAATGTGACCTGGCAGATATCCAGTCTCCTCGGTTCTGTCCAGCCGAAAGGAATGAAAGGACAATATATATATATATCGGACAATATATATTATATATATATATATATATATATATATATATATATATATATATATATATATATATAATTGTAAAAGGAGTCTCCTAGTTTCTGACAAACTTTAAAGGACCCGAAGCACCCGATATATATATATATATATATATTGTCCGATATATATATATATATATTGTCCTTTCATTCCTTTCGGCTGGACAGAACCGAGGAGACTGGATATCTGGACCCGAAGCACCCGAATGTATGTAGAAAGGCAGTTGATTCAGTCCTTAAGCCCCGGTTAATCACGATCCGATATAGCTCGCGTAATTAACAATTCAGCCTCATTACGGCGCAGCTTAAATAAGGGCAAGTGCACATTGCTGCTGCGTCTCAATTAACACGCCGTGCTACTCATTAGGACTGAGACTCCAGTATGAACACGCCTTTAGGCAGGGTTGGCACTAGTATATATTAGAAATAAATAACAAATTAATATGTATATTTGACGACCTCCGTGGCGCGATCGGTTAGCCGCCGGAACGCTAACAGTGAGGTCTCAGGTTCGATTCCCGGTGGAAGCAGAGTTAAGAACTACGCTTTTCTACTGCTTGCCAGTCTGGTCGTTGAATATATATGTATTTATCTATGTATAATAAGTATATATTTCTTTAATATACGTTAACTAGTACCCTTAACACAAGTATTAAGTCAACTTACCAAGGGGCTAGTTCAATTGGTGTAATAATGTCCAAATATTATTATTATATATAAATAAATCAGGGGCTGTAGCCAAGTGGGTAAGACCTCTGACTTCTTATGAAAAAGGTCTTAGGTTCAGTCGCTAACGGTGAGGGAAAACATCGTGAGGAAACCTACCTATCCCTCGGATTGGGTAATAGCCAGTGCCTATATACGGTGATACGGTTCACTACCTATCACGTTGGGTGCTGTCTACATAACATGACTCCGAAATTTCGGAGATGGGCACTCAAACTTCTGACTACCTCGCCATAATAAAATAAAAAAGTGAGTGTGTATACACAGGTCGTGAAGCGTATGTTTATGTTTTAAAAAGAATAAAATGAACATGATGTTAGTTTTACTACGGTTTTCTTGGTTCTTATATATCTATTTAGGTTTAATAATATTAATCTAGATCTTCCTACATATATACACATACCAGCTTTTACTCATATGTAAATAAAAATAGCTGAAATGTAAATCTTCTTTAATGTGTCCATACGACCATGTTCACCTCACCTACACAATTTAAAAATTATTTCTTTCGTCAATTTTTCACCTGCACAATTTCATATATCTCGTCAAAGTTAGACTGTCCGCAATTTACATACCTAAAACATACGTTTCCGATCTCTTTTCGCTCTAATAGAAACTTAAGTTAAGATTCAGATCTCAACCCAAAATTTCGTTTCAACTGGTACCTTTACAAGTGGTCAACGCTTCATATAAATTGTTACGCAATGATTGAGAGAAAACTAAGGGACTATTAGTTTTCTAGGTATTTAAGCTTTGAGCTAATTATCGTAAAAAACATCGTCAGGAAACTTACTTACCTACCTACGTTCTCCAAACAACAGTTGTCACACTGACAATAGAATTACTACATTGCCATAAAATTAATAACTTCGCAATTTTGGCGATGGACACCTGAACCTCTGACTACGCCGCAAGGGTAAGTCATAAGAAATAAAAGGATACAAAAACCCATATCACTTCCCAAGCACAACCCTAGCACATCAGGCTTCGAACCAATTAAAATAAGTGCGGTATTGAACCGGACTTCTAATGGCAAGGATTCAATATCGCACTAATTACGTATCAGCGAGTCTGTGATTATCCACACACGCTTTATAAGTCAAATCTCTGCATTACTAGTCTGTAGTACAAAAAACTGTTCCAAGACCATTGACCCTTGAAATATATTAATAGGTGATGTTAGAAGTAGATGATAGGTGATGTTAGTAGTTGTGTAATGGTAGTAGTGTAGAACGCCCCCCTGCTAGATGGACCGATGACCTGAAAAAGGTGGTAGTGGTTGGCAGAGGGCCACGAGTGAACGTGCTTTGTGGCGTAACTTTGGGGAGGCCTACGTCCAGCAGTGGACTGACATAGGCTGATTGATTGATTGATTGTTAGAAGTACCTATAACCGTTGAGATTGTATGAGGAGGTGTATTAGTGTCAATGATAGTGGTTTGTCAGGATCGGGAGATCAGTGATCTCTGCCTACCTCTCTACAGGTAATGTATATGTATGTTGTCAGGATCGTCACAGATGGGGATCCATGATCTCTGCCTACTCCTCTACAAGGAATCGGGCGTGATGTGTATGTAGTATGTATATAATCCTTGAGAGGTAGATAGGATCAAGTATGCAGCTTCACAATAGCAGAGCTAGTGAGTCTATGGTCACTTTGAAACTTCGAAATTAAAAGTTCAACTGCAAAGGACACGCAAACTTATGACTCCACAAAAACAATAGTCGTTTAGTTTATGTGTATTGTATATAAGTTGGCACATAGGTATTTTCATCTATAAATAGATCAATTAATTCAAGAATTTAATGTCAAGTCACTCAGGCAGTGTTTACAATACGCCAGTAATCGATATTAGAACTTTTATTTAGTAATACTAATATCGTAGATGTAAACAAAGCTTCACTAGTCTGTGATACAATACACTTTAAGAGACTTTTTAAAATTATACGTAATTTTATTTTTTAGGAAATGTTAAGCTTAAAAAACTTAGTTTTGGTATAAAATTTTTCAAACGTTGGCTATCAAGTTTTATAATCCCTAATCGTTGTAGATTTGCTATTTGTACAGTAGTATTTTTAGGGCTACAATAAGTGTCGGTGTATTGAAAGATTGCAATGCTTACTGCATCTATATACGTGGAAGAATGAATAAGAATGACCTGTTCATATATATATTTGCATTAGTGTCTAGTAAAACCATTAAGATTTTAATTAATCTATAACAAAATTATTGTTACTTAACCCTAGATGCTCAATATTCAACAATAACCATCAATATGTTACAAAAAGTCGACGTATAGTCATAATATTAACAATTTAATAAACATATTTATTTCATAATTAGACTATACCTATTACTAAACACTTGTAAACACACCTCCAAGTGGAGGCACTAACACCAATAGTGCAAGTCATTGAGTTATTTGTTCCTCTCTTTTTATTGTCGCTTCTCAGAAGTGAATCCTATTTCGTTTTTTACTCATTTCGATGGTGCAGCCACTGTATCTTTTCTTATTACGCGGATCACGGTATAACTGTCTATCCCCGTGAAGAATGCGACCGTGATGTTTGAACAAAGACCTTTACATTGGTTTCTTTATTTAATCTAAAGGGACTAGGGGTAAATAGGATCAATTGTGCAATGAGCTAGCAATCTGTCACCAATGTTCCATATGACATTACAACCCCAATATGTATCCTATAAAGTGACTTAGGAGATATCATATCTCTGAGGTTCTGTCCATTGATGGACGTGAATGCATATGTATGTATTTACTCTGCAATAATCTACATATGCTACAGTAAACATACACATCAGATCTGTATTGTTATTTTCTGTATATTGATTACGTAGAACTACGCCTTTGTTTTATTTAAATTAATTTTTTTCACATCTTAATATATCCATACTAAATCCGCCCGCATAGTACATAAATATAACGAATATTTATCTATAGAGGTGTCACAGGTCTTCTTCTTAATATTAGTGGAGCAATAGACCCCTTATAATACCTTACAATCTTCTAATACATTGCAAAGACCTATACAGAGTTAAGAACTACGCTTTTCTTTTGCTCTCCAGTCTGGTCGTTGATTATATATGCTATATATGTATTTACACCTATATATAATAAGTATATATTTCTTAAATATACGTTGACTAGTACCCTTAACACAAGTCTTAAATGTTACCAAGGGGCTAGTTCAATTTGAGTTAACGTCCTACAAAATAATATTTTAATACAATATAATAATCTTCTAATATATTACAAGGACCTATTTATAAAATTTGACGATCTCCGTGCGGGAATGGTTAACCAACTGAACGCTAATAGCTGGATGGGCTCGATTAACGGTGGAAGCAGAGTTAAAAACTATGATTTTCTTCTGTTTTCCAGTCTGGTCCTTGGTTGTAAATGCTTTATATGAATTTATCTATTAATAACTAGTTTATATTTCTTAATTAAAACCTTGACTAGTACCCTTAACACAATTTTTAAATGTACTTAGCGAGGGGCTAGTTGAAATAAATAGTTCGGTGTTCTAAATGTTATTATTATAATATTACTACATGACTTACCACCTGTCACACTAAGTACTGACTATCTGGTCAACACGTGGGTTCGAGGTGGTCACAGAATTACTTCCTTCGTAATTGCGGAGATGGACACCTTAACCTCTTACGGGGTAGCTAGGGTTAATGGTCGTAAACGGCTTTATCTTTTTGTATTATAAAACTCCTCAGTAACACACATAATTACATCAAAACAAGAAGCTACAAGTACATTATATTCCCAGGCCCTAATTCAAACCGAAGCAGCCTTTAATAAGGTCGAAATGACTAGTACTTTTAAACTCATTTTAATAAAGAGCACAATGAAATAATTATTGTTTGATACAGATTGCATTATATCTTTAAAACTGGTTATAAGAACCGTTGGATATTTGTGCTAGTCTGGGACGTAGATAAGCTGCCAACTAGATGTCTTTCGTATGGCAGGAGGTGACTAAAGGATACGGGTTAATAGAATCTATATATATGTTATATATAATGTATAATCTATATTATATCCGCCGAGTGTGTATGAGAAGGTGAATGAGTGTTAATGAAGCGAAAGTGATCTGTCAGGATCGGGAACAATTGAAATCCGTGGTCTCTACCTACCCCTCTACAGAGAATCAGGCGTGATGTGTACGTATGTATAGAATCTATTGGGCAATGGGCTAGCTACCTGTTATCGAAATTTTATATTATTGCGATCACGTTTCTGACAGTCTTGCTTAAATTAACTGATGAAATATAATATCTCCGAGTTTCTGTCTACTCTTAAAGGGATTGAAGGATTAAATGTATATGTGTACCTTTATAAAACTTGATGATCTGGGATTGCATTAAGATGTAAGTAGCTACTTTGTGCAAATCTTAAAGGAAAACAAAAGCTCTATCTAAAATTTGACTATTAAGGAACACAATACTTTTACAGCGAGTGAAATAGTCGTAAGAAAATATGTCTATTATTTGACACTTGCAGTAGTCAATCTGTATACAGTGATATAGAACAAATATTGTTAGGTGCTGATTGTGTGGCAAAAAGTGAACTTAATACTTCGCTAAATGTTTTCTCCCTTACTGTATAACAATTACAAATATCAACATAAATAAATATTCCTTACCGTTAACCCATAGTAAATAATATTCAAATATTCATTTATTAGTAAAAATACTCTCTATTTTAGCATACAAACCAACTAACGAAGCATTGAGCTGTATAAATCAATCGAATGAAACACAATTTCTTAATTGCTCAGAGAAAAATCTTAGTACATATTGATTTGAGGCAAAAACTAAGCGCCTATGATTAAGCAGCAATACGAAAGTATTGTCTTTATTGAAATGAATTGTAAATGGCTGCCAACGGATGGGCCAATTAAGGGAAATGGTTATGAAATGTGGCGCCTGCGCTGGAAATAATAACTCGAGACTTATAAATATTCATGCTAGGCTAAGCTTTGCAATTGTGCTTTATCGGTTCAGGAAGTTGTAGGGAATTTATAGGCGCGCTGAGTAGTGTGGTGAAATTTATTTAGTGGCTTTTAGAAGATTCAAATAAGGGTTTAAATGTCTAAAAATGAATATCTTTGGCGAAAATATGGGTGATGATTTGTAGAATGGTTATAATTGACGGTTGTGTGTGCCATTGTGATTATAATAATAGAAAAGTTTTGATTTTAAAAACGATTCTAATTTCAAAATGAAAGATATAAATTTATCATATGTATTAATATTTTGTTACTTTTCAATCCTTTTTCAATACAGCGAAACAAAACCTAATAAAATTCGGAACTTCAACACTTTAAGCAGCCCTCTATCAAACCAAACTGACTAACATGTTCTCGACCATTTACCCTTACGCGGTATCTAAAGATCATATGTCCATCACCGCAATTACGATTTTAATGAATTTGGTCACTTCAAACCCATATTTTAATACGATTATAAGTTTCTATGAAAGTAATTCATGTCATCACTGAGCCTTAACCTCCAGGAATAGGTAGATTTCGTTACCATATATTCCCTTGTATATTTTATATTTGTGGATTACATTATTGTTTTCTACTATCCACAATTCCCTGGAAAGTCCCCGTATTAACCCATCAACTTATTCGTGCCTTCACATTCAATTGTTTGTAAATAGCCGTACAAACGGTTTTTGTTTCGATGAATGTTTAAGCCCGGCGCCTGCTTTTTGCTGACCAAGCCGAGGCGTCGGCCTGAGTTTTTCCTCCTGTGTGGTCCACTAATTGAATATAGCATATCCACATTAGCCTAACCGAACGACATTTAAACGCCGATTCCCGGTAGACGATCTGCAGTAATTACTATCATGTTTGAGGAATGCAATTAGACTCACGCTTGAGTTTTTTAAGATCGTTCGGCGCTTTTCTTTCAGGTTCGGGGGAAATGAAGATATGTATTGGAAAGGTATGTAGGGCATTAATATGTATTAGTCCTAGCGGTGCGGTTAGGGAGAAAGTCGGTGTGTTTGTTGTTTGGTATTTTCAAGGTTTTTTAGTGATGGAGAATATTGGTAACTTGTTTCTTTATGTCATAGGCTATCAATTGATACGCCAGGTTATACTAGGGTATATTTTAAGGATTATAAAGGATAGTCTCTGGCTGTCACATTGTCAGGTTGGCTATAGACTTTTAAGTGAAATGTAGTTTTCAAGATGCTTTTTAACATTGCTCGGTATTAGAGAAGACCCTTACAAGATCTTTACGTAAAAATTTCGCAAATGATATATTGTTTTCATAAATAAACAATACTTTTTAGCGTTATAAAAAATAAATATTCGATGATAAGTTATTATATGCGTGCATTTTTATAATCCTCTTGTATATCTATGATATGATTTATGAGGTTTATGTTATGTTATATATCATTTTATGTCCCGTACTAGCCGGGTTGTAAAAGAATGCTTACTAGCTACCGTTCTTCCCGGCATGTCATAGTAGGTGACTTACAGACTAGGCGGAGTAGAATCTATTGGGTGATGAGCTAGCAACTTGTCAGCAATATTCCATGTGTCATAAAAACCCCAGTATGCTAATAAGTGACCAATAAAATGTTTTTATGTCTCCAAGGTTCTGTTAAACCCCGAAAAGGGTTAAAGGACGTGAACGTATATGTATTTTATTTATTTATTGATAGGAGGTTTAACAGTACACACAGAGAATAACAAGAAAGACATAGACACAGCTAAACATTTACAAAACCTCACTTATTACTTATTATTTTACAAAAGTATCATTTATACGCCTGTATGTTCTATACATATAAATAATACTATTCAATTAGGCTATACATATTTATTTGGTTATGTCCTCAGCAGCTGGTTGCATAATTCAATACCGGACCAGCTCATGACCGGACCGGGCGCAAAAAGCAAAGTAGTCAGAGTAATTTGTCAATACATTTCTTACGTCTGTCATGTACTGACAAAAACTATGACCTTTCATACATTGGCATAGCAGCCCTTGAAAGGAATGAATACGTTACACAACTACAATAAATTAAACATTTAACCTTCCCTCATTTTAAACGGTACTAAGCGAACTCTTGGCGACAACAGGGGTTGCCAATCCATCGCCGTTCCATCAACACTCGACATAAATTACTGAGGACGTGGGCAGACATGTAAAAAGCGAACGCAATTATTACGAACTAATTGTGAGTCGTGGCCGAATGATACCATTTCCGATGCCGTCTGCAATTGTTGAAAGATAATAAAAAATAGGAATTCTGATGTGCTTACTGACGTGCTGACGTATATATTCACGTCTTTTAATACCTTTTGGGTAGGTAGAATATTGAAGAAAAAGACAAACGCGTCCACGACCATTAACTCTTGCGGGGTAGTCGGAGGTTCAGGTGTCAATCTCTGAAATTGCGAAGGTAGTAATTCTATGGGCGCCTCAAACCCACGTGTTGACCAGATAGTCAGTACTCAATGTGACAGGTAGTAAGCTATGTCGCCATTTACAAGCACTAACTATTGCCTGATCGGGAAACGGGTAGGTTTCCTGACGAAGTTTTCCATCACAGTACTTAGTATTCTTTTTAGAAAGATTTTTTTGCGAAAATGTTCACAAATAATCAAAAAACTATGTTATTTAATGTTTTTATGTGTATATTAATTAGCCCTCTAATTAACACAATAGTGTAAAATAAGATATTAGATAAAATTGCATACTGTTATACACCTTCAAATGTACATATATACACGTCCTTTAATCCCTTTCGAGGTGGACAGAACCTTGAAAGATATCAGCATGAATATACGCTCTGTATGTCATATAAAACTTTAGTGACAGATTGCTAGCCCATCGCTCAATAGATTCTTTATACACTAAGCTTCTTAGTCACCTTATATAGGGAAGAACGGCTGCTAGTTATTCTTCGTTACGTTCTAGCACAAGTGTTCTCTCACAAAACTATTATGAATTTAATTATGGACTACACCGTTCGCCATATTCAATTATTATTTACATTGTCGATGTAAATACTTTATCTAAGATAGCAATCTCTATCAGAGATAAGTATTGAATGTTTAAAGATAAGTTCAATATAACTTAGTTGCTATCTATTAAGTATTTTAGCAATAGATTTATTATTCAAAACTATTTGTTTGTTACTAACTATAAAGATTTACGTTTAAGTTTTTTTTACTACTAAGTAAAATTTTAGTTTTAGGAGATTCGCGCTTTATACTCATGATAAATAACTAACGGGACTTATCGCGTAAGACAGACGGACAGTCTGCCCGTGACCATGGCTGCTGCAACGTAGCCGAAACGTCGGGTTAATAAAGATAACTTTATTATATAAAAACTTACGTGATAAGTCCCGTTAGTTATTAATCATAAGTAAAATTTTCGTGTGAATGTTTTGGGAGTCAGTCTTGAACATAACATTTTTATTTTATAATTTAATCTTAAGACGATTGTAACCCGTTTTACACACCTAATAAACTAAATAAATAAAATGAAATAATTTAGTCGTTGTAGTCTGGGTTGTAAAATGACTAGCTGCCGTTCTTCCCGGCTTAATGGACTAGGGGAATGGCATTGGGTGATGGGTTAGCACATGCAACATGATATGTGACATCACAACCTCAATATTCAAAAGACTAAGGAGATTTTATGTCTTCAAAATTCTGTCTACCATGGATTAGCCCGACGACCTTCGTGGTGCGATTGGTTAACCTCCTGAACGCTAATCGTGAGGTCCCATTCAATTATTAGTCATTGGGGCTTTCGCGTCTAAATTAGTTGGTACATGTTTCAAATCCCGCCTTATCATATTCCTATTAATAAAAATTATGTATTCTTATTTTCAAATATGACCAATTGTTTGTCTAAGTATTGTATACCTCGAGTGTGTTTCATAATAATCGTAACCATATGCATTTATATTTATTTGACTTATACCTCTCTTAATATCAATCATATGTGTTATAAGTATCTAACTATTTAACATAACACAAAAAACCTACTTCAAAGAGAATTAAACCGCATAAATTCCTATTCAATATTTCTATCTTACACACACGCACCCCTAACCTAACCACCCCTTTCGATAACACAGTCGTAACTTCGCATGTCTGCAGGTCGTAAATAACCGATGATTACGCAACCATTAGTTAGAGGATGATGCGTCAATGCAAGACGGAGTGGCCCTCGACAATTACAATGTCAAACACCAAGGCTGCTTCCTGATGCATGCACCTGTCAAGAAATTAGGAAAAAAAATTAGGGATGAAGGTAGCTTATGATAATTTATGAAGTAAAAATTAAGAGCAATTTGGAAAAAATCATTATTTAAGATGTATGTAACCTAAAATAAATATTAAGTAAAAAATACACAAGAAAAAGACAGTATTGGTTCATCAACTTTTTATTCGGTTGCAGCTGGCAACGTTGGCGACTTAAATGTTTTCATGTCTCCAAGGTTCTGTCAAACTCAAAAGGGATTAAAGGACCTGGATTTACATGTATGTTTTCTTACTAGATCACAACAGATATTCATTCACGCTCTTTCATTCCTTTTTGGATGGACAGAACATTGGAGACAAGAAAACATCTTGGTCACTTATTAGCATGTACATTTGGGTTTAGATGTCATATGGAATATTGGTAATAAGTTGCTAGCCTATTAGTCAATATATTCTATTTACCCCTAGTCCCTTAGTCGCCTTTTACGACATGCCGGGAATAACGGCAGCTAGTTAGCATTCTTTTTTCGTCCCAAACTATAAAACGAAGGATATAAATTAGGAGGATATAATTATCAATGCACATTGCACGCTTCACGACTTGTTTATATACACACTCCCGTTTTAATTGTATCAGGGTTTTAAAGGCATGTTAGGTATAAAGCACTCAAAGCCCGCGTTTCATTAGATCATTTATTCACAAGTCGTGAAGCGTATGTTTATTTTTACTTAAATAGGTCGTTTGGGAACCACCCTTAGCACAATGTGTTTTGTTCAAATGTCGTAAATTATTTCAACCGACTAAAGTGGTTTGCGGCATAGAATTAATTTGTCGGCTCATTAAAGAATGCCCCATGCCTTAGCGCTAACGAAATAAAAAAACGCACCGGTTTTTATGCAAGCAAAGAAAAGTTACTTATTCTATATTAAATTC
Organism: Leucoptera coffeella; assembly: GCA_030578115.1. Lineage (NCBI taxonomy): Eukaryota > Metazoa > Arthropoda > Insecta > Lepidoptera > Lyonetiidae > Leucoptera > Leucoptera coffeella. Next base: position 16,507 of record JAMBLF010000311.1, on the reverse strand, counting down.
AAGTTAGAGTTAACCATTCAATTGGATCTATTGAGTGATGAACTAGCAACTTGTCATCAATGTTTAATAATAATATAACAGTCATATCCCTATATTATCGTAAAAATTATCAAAGAGATATGGGTCTACGATTTTCAGTTAATCAGTGATTTGTTAAGAAATATTATTAAAAACCCAAAAAATCCTATTTAAAATCCCATTTAAAGCAATCATAAATGGAATATTAAGATACTATTTACATTATTATAATATAAATGAAGTTACTAAATACTTTTACCTTGAAGTGAGTTTTCAATAAATGTTATAATGACTAGGGATTAATGGAATCTATTAGGGAATGAAATAGCAACTTTTCACCAATGTTGTCTTATGACAAACCTAATTTGCATGCTAAAAAGTGACTAACGAGATATTATATCTCCGAGGTTCTGTCCATCCCGAAAAAGATGACAAAAGTGAAAGTACATATATGTGTGTGATCATATATAAGTATATTTTGTTGATTTTAGTCCATTCTCCTCAAGTGCTTTATTAGCTTAGCGAAAAATTGGTTATCCTTGATCTCTGCCCCTCCATCTATAAGGATACGGGCTAACGAATAGTTAGTTATATACTAATGCTATTTTCTTTAAAGATTGAACCCGAGACCTTATTCTTTTAAACCTATGTCCTAAATCACACCTACAACTAACTCCACAAACAAGCAAGCAAGTGACCAACACAAATCTCCCCATAATTGACACGTACTAAGTAAAACACGTGTTTTTACACGTACAATTTAATGCCCCACCCGAGCTCAGAACCCGGGGCTCTGCCCTAACAAGATACTAAACTATGTTGACAACTATAAAGTAGTTTTCAACATATGACTTCATCTTGGTTAGGTTTTTCTGAACATATTTCAAGTTGGAAGAAATTGCATGTAAATCAAAGAAGCGTGTTTTAAGTGTAGATTGTATGTGATATTCGGAATATGGTTGTAATTAACGTAACAATTAATATAAAGGATTATAAATACATACATAAATTCATGGTTCTAGGTCCCCAACGGGATAGGCAGAGACTATCTCTCTTGTTTACTAACTCTCATTAACCTTTTTTTTTTTAATTCTTTATTAAGCCATTCACCACTAAGGTTATGTCGGCTGAAGTACAAACACTGATGCCACGGCGTTTGCACTTCTTGTTATTCCATCGCCATGGTTACACCAACGCCGCCAGCTGCTACAACCGAAGAAAAACGAAATCGATGCTCCAATTCCTTGCTCTCTTCCTTGTTCTTCGGTTCGTTCCAGTTGAGCATCCTAATCTTATCCCAGAGCGAACATATTTAGCCAGTTTGGCATCACAATTGACTAAATATTTAGCCGAAAATAATTATTTGTATTTTCAACTTTCACTGAGCTGCTGACTTTGTTGACGCACCATAGACGACTGTCATTAACCTTCTTGAGAAGAATGTCTCCTATTTGATCTGCATAAGTTCTACGCGGCGGCGTACTCTGTCCAACTCTACCTTCCTTTTATGTGTTAATGTCTTTTGTTATACATAGATGGAGTTAATACAGCTACACTAAAAGGTTGTTTTTCGGCACTTGTACACATACATATACTTTCATGTTCTTTAATAACTTTTATGGTGGACAAAATTCTGTAGATATTAGATCTTGTTATTTTCCAGTGCTAGACTAGGACGTTAAATGAATGCTAATTAGCTGCCGTTTTTCCCGGCACTAAGGGAGTTGTGTAAATGGGATCAATTGGGCGATGGGATAGCAACCAGTCACCAATGTTCCACATGACATCACAACCGCAATATTTACGCTAAAGTGTCTTTGGAGATAATAAATATGTGAGGTTCTATTCACCCTGACACGAATTAAAGGACGTGAATGTATATGTATGTGTGCTTTATTGTTGTCAAACGCGAGTGGAAATGCAACTATTTGTACATTAGTATCTGTTACTAAAAAGTCATAAAACAACGCAAATATAAAGATAAACCTAAATGATCCGAAGACCATAGATAAAATAGGCATCCACCGTCGCTTCTAACGATCCGTCGACATGAGATTTAAATATTGTGTAGAGGACCCATTATATCTTTCAATTTAGATTTATACGTCGATTGCGTACGACGTTTTCATGTTACGTATTACGGGGAAGGACCATAAAATGACTTTATACAGCGCAATGAGAGCCTGGGTTATTATGTTTTATACGCGTATGTAAACAAAACAAAACAAAGACAAACGCGTTCTCAATCGGCCTTGCGGGGTAGTCAGAGGTACAGGTGTCCATCTCCCAAATAGCTACTTCTAACGTAACCCTTTTTCAATATGGCGTCTATCTGACTGTCATATGGGTTAACACCTGTCATATTAAGTAGTGGCTACCTACACAAGAAGAGTTCGAGTTGGCCATAGAATGAAAGGATTCGAACCTAGGACCTCAAGTAAAACATTAATATGTATGTATGTATATGCAATAGAAAAGTATATATAACATATGGCCATATGAAGACATTGAGCCTATTTTTTATCAAATAGCAACACCGAACGACCCAGGTGGTATTAATGGCATCTGCAAACCCTATTTCCTATTTATCGGGTATTAATACGTTCCATAATTATTTTTTTCCCTTCATAATAGCCATAGAACTTATCATAATCTTATTTTCTTTATATGATTTATTGACGTGTTAATGCATGCAAACCATAGACATTACAAACAGTTCAAAAGAGCCACCTTGCATACCACGTCATAACTTTTTTATAAAACGTTAATTTAAATGTTTTCATAATAAGTCTCTTCGACAGTCGTCTATGGATTGTCAACAAAGTCAGCTCAGTTGAAAATACAAATATTTATTTTCGGCATAATATTTAGTCAATTGTGATGCCAAACTGAATAAATAAGTTCGCTTTGGGATTATATTTGCATCCTCAACTGGAACAAACCGAAGAACAAGGTAGAGAAGAATTGGAGCTTAAACCTCGGTTTTCTTTGGTTGTTGCTGGCGGCGGCGTTGGGATAACCATGGCGACGGAATAACAAGACAAACGCCGTGGTATCAATGTTTGTACTTTCGCCAACATAACCTTAGTGGTGAATAGCATATTAAAGAATAAAAAAAAGTCTCTTCAACATTTTATTCCTCAATTTACCTACACTATCAACGCTTAATTCTATGACCTTTTCCAACGAAAGTGTGTGCAATTTTCATAATATACTCATTACCGTAATGTAATAGTCGTGTTAACTGAACATTAAAATTAAACTGAATTAATGACGAAAAGGGCTTTTGATTGCAAATATAATGGCTAGCCCATTATCTGAATGTCAGTTTGCTAGTCTATCGATCAGCTGTGTTATAATAATCGCAGTTTCACCAAGTATGAACATCAAATAGCAAGCATTTTTATATATTTACTTAGCACAAACATTCACGTTATTTATTAGAAGTACCTATAACTGCCGAGTGTGTATGAATGTTAGTGAAGCGAAAGTGGTTTGTCAGTATCGGGATAGATGAGGATCCACGATCTCTGCCTACCATTCTAAAGGGAAATTATATGTATGTCTGTATAAAAATTCACGTTCTTTGATCCCTTTCAAAGTGGACAGAACCTTGGAGACATGAAAACATTTCCTTCACTTACTAGCATGAATATTGAGATTGTGATATTACATCGAACATTGCGACAGGTTGCTAGCCCATCACCGTATAGATACATACACCCCTAGTCCCTTATATAGTTGTATTCAATCTGTACCAGGCACTGACTATATAAAATGAGTCATATCTTTCCATACTGATAGTGATACCACCTGTCACGTTGGGAGCTGACTATATGCAAAAGTGGGTTCAAAATAGCCTTAAATCATATAAAATAATTGTTTGTGTATTGTAATTGCCTTAAATAATTTGTAGGGGATAATGACGCATGTATTCAATGGGGACACATTTCTTACGTCATTATTTTTCAGTACGCTTACTATTAGATCGTCGTATATTAAATTATAATTTAATATTTCGCTTTTATTTTTAATATCGTATGTATGTTTGTTTGTTTTATTTAAAATTATAAATCTACCCTCTGTGGGCTGCCAGCTGAACATCGGAGGCTCTGTGGAGCCTTAAGTGCTCTACAGACTACCGCCGAGCTGGACACCTTACGAGATTACCACAACTAGCTGTGTGATATCATATTTTAAATGTCAATTGTATGTTTAATATTGTATGTATTTGATGTGTATGTCTCAATAAAGATATTGTTATTATATCTTATTATTTTAGATATAATGATAACAAGTACTCCTCGCTACACCTTGAGTTATATTTAATCTGTGTTTAGGATCCGATGTTGCAGCTACTTTTTGTTCCTTCTAATAAAAACATTGTAAACATAAAATTAACTAGGTTTTGTCCGTGTTTTTGAGTCCGTGTTCAACTGAGCATTATCATAATCTCTAGCCATTCGGAAGCCAACTAAAATGACAGGTGGTAAACCACGCCGTAAACCATGAGTATATCGTGAAATGTGCACTTTTTCTCTCACGATTTTTTTTTATTATTAAAATAATTTAATTTAATAAAACGAGTATGTATGAATATCCTTTTATTCACTATTCATTAATAAAAAAATACATTAACCACCTTTAGTATGACTGAATGCCGCGAGTGTTGTAAAAACTTATACATTTCTAGTTGTCCGTATCTTTAAGAGTATTAAGCTCCTACTTTTATTATCACTTAAGTTTATAAAGGGCTAATTTTGCGTTCAATTGAATAAAAACTTGTAGATAAATGTGCATAGTTAGTGCATAATTAGTTCCTTGACTTGCACATATACCTTTTTTAACCTTAGATACAAAGTTGATAGACATAACAGTCTCAAAAGCGTTCGTGTTTGATACCAATAAAAGAAAAGGCTAGCACACAAATGGCATAAGTTGCTATTTACAAAAATGCGTCGATGAAGCCATAAAACTACGAACCCGTCAATTTATGTTGTGCATTCGTAAGTAGAGTGATATCGCGTATTTATGCTTCATAGGAAAAAAGGGCAATAACAGAAACGGTCAGTATTGCTACTGCTTATTACGAGGCACGGTTGTAGCGGCAAAAGGGTGTAAGTTAGAAATGAGCGAGTTTGAAACGGTCGTCGGTTTTACGCTTATTTCTTGAGTTAAATAAACTATAAAATAAATTATTTTTAATTATGTTTTGGTTTATCTTCATTATCAAATTATGTTCATTATATTTATTTTATATATACTCCTAATGAATTATTATTAATAGTGCTTGAGTTACTCATTATATACGTACTTTACATGATTTTTTATTAGTATATCAACACGCTGTACCATAGCAATTGACTACACATTTAATTACTATAAATCATCCCAAAATATGAATTTTACTTTAGCTTAAATGAATAAGAAACTCAGCTTCAACAAAAACCTATAAAACATGACAATATAAAACTCCTATGCACCAAACAAACCAACTTAACCACTTACTCCCTTTTGCGTCCAAGCCCTTCCATCTCACATCCGTTGCCACTGCATTTCTGTAATTGCGATCATTTTTAAATACTAGATACGTCTGCAGTGACGCGCAACGCAAAATTAACGCTTATTGAACTTTTCAATTGTAATTGCGCTTGCTTATAGAAAACCTTGTAAAGGAGGCTACAAAGTCAACATGGGAGAATAATGGAAAAGATGCAGGACATTATAGTATAAAAGATTCGCGATTTACACTCATGATTAATAACAAGACGAGACTTATCACGTTAGTTTTTATATATTAAAGTTACCTTTATTATTAATCTGACATTTCGGTTACGTTGCAGTAGCCTTGGTCACGGGCAGACTGTCAGGAACTTTATTATATACAAACTTACGCGATAAGTCCCGTTTAGTTATTAATCATGATACATGGCATTGTCATAAATTAATAAAATGCTATACATACATTTACATTGGAGTCTTTAAATCGCTTTCAAGGTGGACTAAGAAGCAACCAGAACCAATTGGAATTATACTATATATCTTCTAAGTCACTCTTAGAATTAATATTGGACTTTTTATGTCATATGTAACGTAAGTGACAGGTTCCCTAGTGCCTAATAGATTCCATTTTACGCTAGTCTCTTAGTCTAGTGCTAAAATAAATACAAATTATTAACATAGGTGCTCGGACATATATAATCCCTCTGACATTTTTAGCATTTCTGATGGCATTAATACGACAAGCTATGTTAGATTAATTAGTGCCAGTCAATTCTAGTCTCTTATTCTCTTTCAATGATACTTACTTTTAATAACAAACTAACGCGGTTATATACAAGTAACTATCCTAAGGCGTTTCTTGAATACTGTGCATGTTTAATCCAAACGTTGGTTGTAATATATTAAACGATGTTTTTGCTTTGGGCTGGTATACTATGCTATAGGTTTAGTTATCATGTTGGGTGATTTTGTGGTAAACAGATACTACTGCTATCTGCGTATTGCAGCGAGCTGTGACCGAATTGTCAATAAAGTGTTTGTTTATTGTAAGCTCTACAATTATCATATATATCAATAACTCTAGTTGTTAAATTTCCCATTAATTTCTTGTTAATTCATCTTCTCCTTTACATATACTTTCATCAAAGATCATTATCACTACTGAACAAAAGCTGTCAAGCCGCCGTGAAGTCCGTCATAACAACAAATAGAATAATTATTATCAATAGAACATTCGAGAAATACTTACTACCATACACAGTAATAGGAATCCAAGTCTAAAACGTTTTTGAGCGCCGACATACCACACAAACTTAATGCAATTATTTCTTAGTGAGTTACTAAGAAATAATCATGTTGCTTATGAGACAATTAAAAGATGCCTCAACATTCCAAAGCCTATAATCAGTGGGCACGTAACGCTTATCAATATCACCAATTAATCGCGATATGTACAAGAGATTTATTGTGCCAAATGGGCATGCTATTCAACAGTTTATATTAATTTTTCATAAAAACGCCTCTATTGAATCGGTCGTAATTATTGGAAAAAATGCACTTATGCCTCTATTGTGATAAGTCTTATCAAGAGAAAACTTGTCGATAATTTAACAGTTTTATTGTAATTTATTCTTTTAGACTTTTCTTTTAGATTGCAAGTAAGGGACTTGATATATGAGATATAGAATAAATATATATTTCTAATAGAGACACCCACTGTATCAACAAAATTATTTTTACTTCACGACTATTAGTAGGTAATACTTTCGCGTACCTACTTGACACAATCAGAAAATATAAATATATTCACATAAGTACTTTAATTTCTTTTAGACAAAGACAAACGTGTTAACAATCATTCATTGCGGGGTAATCAGAGGTAGGTAGTCTTCAATTGCGAAGGTAGTATTTCTAGGACCACTTGCGACCCTTTAATGACTTTTAATTTTTCATATATCTTCTTTAGTGCTACTATTAGGAGTTCTGATAATATTTATATATTATATTCTTGACAGTTTCCTAGCTCATCGTCAAATACATTACATTTATTCCTTTCCTTACTTGCCTTTACAACCAAGAAGATGGGTAGCTAGTTTGTACTCCACGTAGATCCCAGACTAGGAAGCCAATCCACTGTTATTAATTAGCTTATTCTATCAGAGAGCCCATCAATCACTTTGGCATAGCTACTTAAGCGGTGTGATGGTGCGTGTCGCTTTCTCAGATAATGATTGGAAATGGTTCGAGACCCGGGCGTAAATGTTTCGAATTATGAATGCTAAGCAACCAATCAACGCATGATAGTGGGAGCGTGATGATATGTGATAATCACGTGGAGAATCCACGCCCTTACTTTGTGGTTCGGACTTACTTTAAAATGGCCGGTTGAGTGTGAGTAGTTTTCCGACTATTGTTATTTTGTAAAAATAAAGTTTCTGAATTTGGCGTAGCTAAGTTGTTTGGGTCTTGAGTTTGTATCAGTGAGTACAGGGTTTGAATGACGTCTGAGTATGTTCCAATGGGAATGAAGTTTAATGATTTGTTAGAACATTTTCGTAATAAAATTAAATGCACCGAATACTACGGTGAGGGAAACCATCTTGATGAAACCTGCCTATCCTTCGGAATAGGTTATAGTCAGTGACTATATACGGCGATATGGGTCAGTACCTATCACGTTGGGTGCTGTCTATCTAGTGAAACGCGGTCTTCGAAAGACCCATCATATCTTCGAAATTTCGGAGATGGGCACTCAAGCCTTTGACTACCAATAAAAACTACTATAGAAAAGGGGGTGTATATACACACACATAGATACACATAAGATATACACTCGCGAAGTGCATGTTATGTTTTATGTTATATGAATTATCACTAAAACACACCAAAGAAACCCCTGAGTCAAAATATACTACATTAAATTCAAGTCAATACTATCCCAAGTATATATTGAATACCATTCTCCAATACCGCACTTATTGAGTTCTAACAACAAATAATAACAGCCGCAGCTTCAATACAAACGCTGCAATCAATCCACATCAATTTCGAAGCAAGGAAGGGAACGAAAATCTTCTTTCGCCTGCCGTATACTCATTTCGACTTTCGCAATCTGTAATGTAGGGATGGGCATGTTGAATAAAGAATACTACTATTGAGGTATCTATATAAATTTAACAACAGTATTAAAATAATGTTCTTTCATACGTAATACAAACTGTACTGTAGCACATAAAATAATTGAATTCAGTTTTGGAATTATTTTGATTAAATTAAGCTTAACCTAGTATAAATGATATTATAATATGATTATTTTATCCCATGTTTAGCTAAGTTAAGTTTGAGTTATCCAAAATAATGAAAAATATTAGAACTTCATACATTTACCTTTTAACTTTTCTAATATTACATTATGATACTAGTACTATAATCTACGGCCACAACGAAATGTATTTTAGTTGTTAATAAATCAAGATTTTCATTGACACTTCGATTGCCGATCTACTCAACATAAATTGAGCTTTATCTTTAACTTTTCGTCTTTCAGCCACACCGTAAAGGCTACTTTGAACCCATGATTTACCAAATTACCAGTGCCTAATCTTATAGGTATTGAGTCCATATATATATCGGATACATCTTTCATATATATTTCATTTCGTTTGTAGTATGTTTGACAGAACCTTGAATATTAATTATCCCTATAGTGACGTTTAGCGTGTTTTGAAGAAAAAATGACAAATTAATAAAATATTGAAAATTGATAACACATTGCCAGCCCATCGTCCAAAAGATATATATAAAACCCCCATCTCTATCACCCATTAGATTCGCCCATAAAGCTATGTACACCACAAAAAGCCAATGTCGAGCACCCTTATAATAACACGGCAGGTATCAGCGCGCGTTAAGGCAATCTGGGACGGCGTTATTGAGCCTTAATAAGCACTGCTTGTACGTATAATGGAACTACGGGCTGTGTCTTAATTTTATTTCTTCTAGTACGGTTATAAGTGGCTGTGTTAGGAAAGGAGAAATTAAGTACGTTGGAGAAATGGGTTTCCTTGTAACATTAATATTATGACAGGTATATTATATACATACATACTTACAAATATTCACGTCTCCAATGAGATAGACAGTGACTATCAATTGCCACCTGGAACGATCATTACAAATGTCTCTTGCTTCACTCACACTCCTAATCCGTATCATATACATATTTTGTGATATGACCCGGTCTCACATAGTTAATAAAATGAGTATAAATCGCGAGTGTTTAAAAATAACTCATATTATACAAATGTTTTTAACACTATGTACACCCATGACAAGAATGTCTCATATTTGATCTGTACAAGTTCTTAGCAAAATAAACATATATATATATATACAAATCTCAGACTCCGAACGAAACAGAGGCAAAGATTGTATCCTTATTCTTCCTCGTCACTTTGCTGACACCTCCCCTTTCACACACGGTGGTTATACTTATTTCTAACGTCCCTTGCTAGGTAAATATTTGTTAGTCTTCTAACAGTCGTGTTTTGCCATGGCGACATTAATAATAATATTTTTAGAACAATATTACACCAATTGAACTAGCTCCTTGGTAAGTACATTTAAGACTTGTGTTAAGGGTACTAGTCAACGTATATTTAAGAAATATATACTTATTATATATAGATAAATACATATATAGTATATATAATCAACAACCAGACTGGAAAGCAGAAGTAAAGCGTAGTTCTTAACTCTGCTTCCACCGGGGATCGAACCCGGGACATCACGATTAGCGTTCAGGTGGTTAACCAATCCCGCCACGGAGGTCGTCATTCCTATAAAACATTGGAGACAGGTTGCTAACCCAGTGACTCATATTTTATATTGACCCCTAGTCCATTAGTCGCTTCATACCACATTTAGGGATATTTCGGAAAGAACAGTAGGATTTTTTTCAGGCTTTGATTATATGATTCAGACGGGCGTAGAACTCTAAGTTCATCCACTTATTATCACAAGATTATTACATAACATAACATAATATACGCTTCACGACTTGTGTATACACACTCCCTTTTTTATTATGGCGGTGTAGTCAGAGGCTTGAATGCCCATCTCCGAAATTTCGAAGGCATGTTAGGTATGGGTCATTCGAAGCCCGCGTATCACTAGATAGACAGCACCCAACGTAATAGGTAGTGAACCGTATCGCCGTATGTAGGCACTGACTATTACCTATCCTGGGGAATAGGCAGGTTTCCTCACGATGTTTTCCCTCACCGTTAGCGACTGTAAATTATGTACATAAATGAAAAACAAGATTATTATTGTAAATAAACTTCTTTATTACAAAACATTTTATATTAGACATTATTTCTCCCAGCAAACTTCGCGAAAAACCATCAAAGCCTCAATTACTAGGCTTAAAGTAATTAAAACATTCCACTGGACACGTTCATTTTATTACCTCAGCGTTTAATGAAACCGTAAATTAACGTAACACTGGTGCTATGGGCAGTTTTACGACCTGTGCAAAACGTGATAGATCAAAAATCACCTAAGGCTTCGCATACTTTATTTACATAGCTAAACGTCGGTCAGGGCGCTTCGTAATTATCAGTGGGCAATAATACCCTGCGAAACTTATGGGGTGGAATTATTGCTTATTCTGAGCTAGTGTATTTATTGTTATGACTCCTGCAAATGAAGATAATTATAGTCTTCGAAGCTATGTTCAATAGGGATGTAAATAAAGTGCTAGTTATTGTCAGTTTTTGATTGAAGAATGTTTGAGTGTCGGTGAGAAAAGCTACCTATTTATGTGTATAGGCAGCTTGGTTTGCTACATATCACGTTTCGAGAAATAGGTAATAATCTGCCTGTGTAAGAGCAAGGTTTGCCATCTGTTACGTTGGATACTGATTGTTTTACCTAAAAATCAGTATCGAATGCAATTGAGTATCGAATGGCCAAAGACAATCATAATGCTCAGTTGATGGTGGACACTCAACTTTTGATTATCCCGCATGGGTTAAAAGTTGTAATGGTTAAGAACCTGCAAAACTATACAATTGATTCAGCTCACTTTTTGGTGTATCACAGTTAGTGAATAAGAGACTAGGATGAAATCGAATATATAGCGCGATAGCTTAGAAACTCCAATATTTCAGAATTCTTATATAATATACATCCTTGCAAATAGGCTGTTATGTCGAACTATCCTTTGGTTCTGTGTACCCTTAAGTGAGTATGCATGTTAGGTATTACGTATTTAATTTCATCCTTTCAGTTTAGAGTGACGTGAATGCATGTATCCATTAAATTACTTTTCCCCTATCTAAACTTATTATTTATTGCCCTTTAAGCTTATAAGAACATATGTTGTACGTCATATAACCTTAATATTAAAACTCGTATCTCTTCTTTCAATCTCTTAATTGATTTAATATGTTATGAATGTTATTGTGCACGTTAATGCAGTAAATTTTCTGTTAATAGTGGAAATATGTGTCCTAATATGTCGTTAAAGGTTATTTAGGATCTGAAGGGTTAGCATATTGATATAAAATCTAAGGTAATCTGTGATTTTATACGGCAAAAATTACTGAAAGAAATTTTGCAAATTTTGCAATGAATTAATGTCGACAGGTATACTTATGTCTATTTGTGGAAAATACCTAAATTCATTTAATTAATACTCTTACAAACGTATATTTATTTAACGACTTTATCAGATAGCAGATTGACAAAAGGAATATATATATATGAGTGAAGTGGAAGGGCAGTTACGTAGGGGCCGGCCTAATAAGACATATAACAGTCAGATGACGCTGTATTGAAAAGGTGACGTTAGGTGTACCTATAACCGCCGATGGTTATGAGAAGGTGCATGAGTGTCAATGAAGCGAAAGTGTTTTGTTAGGATCGGGAAAGATCCTCGGTCTCCGTTCACCCCTCTACAGGGAATCAAGCGTGATGTGCGTGTATGTTTGTATGTTCAACAAATTATGAATTAGCAATAGATGCAAAACAAATTAATACAAACAGTCTGAAACCACTTAATCCTTCTTAATCCAAGCAAAAAACAAATAAAAAACACCACAAACAAACAACTGTCAGTCAACTGTCGCGAACTGTCAAACCTGTTGACGGCCACAAAACAATTTGTCATTTCCAAGCTGCTTACGTCAATATTGTATTATTAAAACTGCAAAAGGTTAATAGTCGACATCAATTGTAACATTACTGTTTATCGGCCATAATTAATATGGTTAACTAGCTGCTACTGCTCGTCAGCTGGTTTGACGTGATGAAGCGGCTATCAGGGGGTTGGGTTGGCAGTTAGGGTTGAGTAGATCAAATAATATACATAGCAATTAAATGTTGTTCAGGAACATATAGAATATGACCAATTTACTTCTTTCATGGTTTCATTGTATCTCAAGACAATAAGTGTGTTCTAAGGCAATAAAACTGCCTCAATCGCCGAAATTCTAAAATTACACATTTAACTCTTTCGTGTTTATAATAGCCAATGCCTATATACGGGAATACTGTTCACAACCTATCACGTTAGGTGCTGTCTATCTAGTGAAACTCGAGCTTTGAGTAGCCTATTCCTAACATGTTTTCGAAATTTCGACGTTGGGTACTCAAGCCTCTGACTACGCCGCAATAAAAACGGAATGTTTATACACAAGTCGTGAAGCGTATGAATTTTTAGTAACTCTGCGGAACCTATATAAACATATAACGTCTTTATAAAGATATATATTTTCACAAAAAACGCTTAAGACAATGTTGCAGTAAAATTACTACACACAGCTTAAATATTTACATGTTAAAATAAAGTAGTAATTACATTTATTATAACTGTTGCCTCTACGAAATTAATAGTGTACTCTAAAGATAAGTTGTTACTTAAATAAAATTATTGTTCGATGGTTCTGTATATAAAACCTGTACCTAAAATTAATAAATATGAATTGAAATTGAAATAATAATACTTAATATATAAAGAGAGGTTTTATTTACAGTTTACTCGTTATATACATAACATGTTCATTTTCTTTTCATGTTGAATTCATTTCATTCATTATATTATGAATGTGAACAAATATTTAACTTTATGTCTGAAGAGGCCAATATAATTCTAGGTTCTTTATTTTCTTAAAATTGTCAGGTGACATGTCCTTTATTTCATTCATATTAACCCCAAAATAAAAGCTAAAAGTAACAAAAGGTTCTAGAGTGAATATGTACGAATTTCGGACGCGGATCCCTACTTCGAAGGCTCTATTTGCATCCATCTTGTTCGTAAGTAATTACACACCTCCGTACTTTGTGTCTCAATTTCTTAATGGTGTTTTATGGTTTAAATATAAACATGTCAGTATCAATAATGAATTTGTTACTCGTCTCCCGACTATATTTTTTCTAAATATTTCTACATCTTTTAGATGCGTTTATGTATTTACATGATATATCCAGACACTCTTTTTTGATAAGTTAATTTCATTAAAATATCATTTAAAACTTTATATCAGTTTACTAACGCGCTTAATACATAAATATTACAGACATTTACATTCAATTTTCCTAATCCCCTTCTGGGTGAACAGAACCTTGGAGACAATATCAATCCAAGGTCACTTTTAGCATTAATATTAATATTGTGATGTTATATGGAACATTGGTGACAGCCTGACAGGTAGATAGGACATGACAGATTCCACTAACCGCTAGTCCCTAAATCGGCTTCTACGACATGTCGAGAAGAACGGCAACTAGTGTGCCATTATTTTGCGACCCAGAACAGAAAGGACATATTAATTACACCAGGGTTGAATAAATGAAAAAGTCGAGTTATACGGGATTGGCCGCGTAGAACTTATACGGATGAAATTGGAGACATTCTCAATTCAGATCTACGTTGTGTGAAGAGCAGAAGAAAATAATTGAGAAGGTTAATGGGTGTACGTAAAGCAAGAGAGATTTGTCAGGTATCGTCCCAAGTGGCGATCGATAGTCTCTACCTATTCCGCTGGGCACGTAGATACGTAAATATATCTTTGTGCATGAATGTATAAATACTAGTACAGTACTTTAAAGTATTCCATCTTCGCCTTAACGTACATAGTAACTTATAATCCACAGATACACTCCAACAATTTGTAAACCAACAAGCCATTGAATTTCGCCCTCACTAAATCATACAGCGTCGCACCTCCACGATAGCAATCAACATTGTTACCTTAACAATGCCATAAGATAGTAATTCACGTCAAGTGCTATAGTAAGTTTAACGCTCAAATTGTTAACTAGACGTTATATATGGACGTAGTTAGTTGGGACTTGATTGAATGAAACTAGGTGCCGTTCTTCTGGGTATGAATTAGCCACATAGACATATATTCTTACTTATATATCCTATATATTCACGCCTTTACGCCCCCCTGGGGATAGGTAGAGACTATCTACTGACGACCTCCGTGGCGCGATCGGTTAGACGCCTGAACGCTAATCGTGAGGTCCCGGGTTCGATTCCCGGTGGAGGCAGAGTTAAGAACTACGCTTTTCTACTGCTTTCCAGTCTGGTCGATGATTATATATGCTATATATGTATTTATTTATACAGAATAAGTATATATTTCTTAAATATACGTTGACTAGTACCCTTAACACAAGTCTTAAAAGTACTTAACAAGGGGCTAGTTCAATAGGTGTAATAACGTCCTACAATATTATTATATTATTATTATTACTATTGATCGCCAATTGGAACGATCTTAACAAATCTCTCCTGCTCCACTCACACCCATTAACCTTCTCATACACCAAAATCAGATACTATTCTCTAGGACGTAGAATGAACGCTAACTAGCTGGTGTTCTTCCCGATATAGCATAGGACGACTAAGAGACAAAGGATCAATGGAAATGTGTATGACAGAATCGAGACAAATGGCGATCCATAATCTCTGCCTTCCTCTCTACAGGGAAGGGCGACAGGCGTGATATGCATTTATGTATTAATGGAATCTATTAGGCAATGGGCTAGCCACCTGTCACAACAACACAATCAGAATTAGGAGTTATTCTCCCGTCTCGGAGGTTCTGTCCATCTTGAAATGAATTAAGGGACGCATGTATGTAAAGTATGATTGAAAGAGTAATTCATAAATAACAGAGTTTAAATAAATAGTTTATTTTATTATTTTTAACAAACATTTCAACCTCCTGAATTCCTCTAAAAGGTTGACTGTCGTGAAGCATTGTGCAAATGTCGAAGAGGGGTATTATCTACACAAATGTAGCAATATGTGGTCTTTGCTCTCAAAATTATTGCCTCTACCACTGTTATCCCGCCTCTAGTACTATAAAAACAGACTATTACTCATCTCATAGGTATTTTACCGCACAGTATCATCACGGTCTATGTCAAGGTATTAAGTAGTTGACTCCTCACCTGACCTCCCCATTTCACCTCTTACCTCTTGACCAATTTACTTGTCAAACGATGTTTGTTTTGAGTAAAATGTTGCTGGTAATAACGTGATTTAGGCGCCGGATAGTATGACCTATTTGGATGCAATTAAGTGGCAATCTGCTCTAAGGAGAGATTTAGAAGGTTAATAAACAAAGGAATTTTCTAGTTTTAAAAGATTTGCGATTTATACTCATGATTAATAACTAACGGGACTCATCCGTAATTTTCTATATAATAAAGTTACCTTTATTATTTACCTGACGTATATTTAGGCAGCATCTTTTCACTGCATCAATGTTTTTCATTATTAATGTTTAATGTTTGTGTAAACGTTATTTAATGCAGTAAATAACGTGTTTTCTTTCTTTCTTTATATAATTTCTTTTTATCAGACTTTACATTTATCTTAACAAGATCCAAATGCGACAGAGTATACACTTATATAAAATACATACAGATACGCCTCACGTCTTGTGTATACACACTTCCTTTTTTA